>CAJVQJ010000129.1:0-25999 GCA_911387685.1 Dolichovespula media
TAATGTCGTCGTTATTATCGTCATTATCATCGTTGTTATCATCCTTATCATCCTCATAATTATCGTCGTTAATATCGTCGTTATTTTGTCATAATCATTGACGATAATGTCGTCGTTATTATCGTCATTATCTTCGTTGTTATCGTCATAATTATCATCGTTAATATCGTCGTTATTATTGTCATTATCTTCTTTTTATCGTCGTTATTATCGTCGTTAATATCGTCGTTATTATCGTCGTTAATATCGTCGTTAATATCGTCATTATCATCGTTGTTATCGTCCTTATTATCCTCATAATTATCGCCGTTAATATCGTCGTTATTTTGTCACAATCATCGTCGTTAATGTCGTCGTTATTATCGTCATTATCATCGTTGTTATCGTCCTTATCATCCTCATAATTATCCTCGTTAATATCGTCGTTATTTTGTCATAATCATCGTCGTTAATGTCGTCGTTATTATCGTCATTATCTACGTTGTTATCGTCATAAATATTATCTTTAATATCGTCGTTATTATTGTTATTATCTTCTTTTTATTGTCTTTATTATCGTCGTTAATATCGTCGTTATTAACGTCGTTAATATCGTCGTTAATATCGTCATTATCATCGTTGTTATCGTCCTTATTATCCTCATAATTATCGTCGTTAATATCGTCGTTATTTTGTCATAATCATCGTCGTTAATGTCGTCGTTATTATCGTCATTATCTACGTTGTTATCGTCATAAATATCATCGATAATATCGTCGTTATTATTGTCATTATCTTCTTTTTATCGTCGTTATTAACGTCGTTATTATCGTCGTTATTATCGTCGTTAATATCGTCATTATCATCGTTGTTATCGTCCTTATTATCCTCATAATTATCGTCGTTAATATCGTCGTTATTTTGTCATAATCATCGTCGTTAATGTCGTCGTTATTATCGTCATTATCTACGTTGTTATCGTCATAAATATTATCGTTAATATCGTCGTTATTATTGTCATTATCTTCTTTTATTGTCTTTATTATCGTCGTTAATATCGTCGTTATTATCGTCGTTAATATCGTCATTATCATCATTGTTATCGTCCTTATTATCCTCATAATTATCGTCGTTAATATAGTCGTTATTTTGTCATAATCATCGTCGTTAATGTCGTCGTTATTATCGTCATTATCTACGTTGTTATCGTCATAAATATCATCGATAATATCGTCGTTATTATTGTCATTATCTTCTTTTTATCGTCGTTATTAACGTCGTTATTATCGTCGTTAATATCGTCGTTAATATCGTCATTATCATCGTTGTTATCGTCCTTATCATCCTCATAATTATCGTCGTTAATATCGTCGTTATTTTGTCATAATCATCATCGTTAATGTCGTCGTTATTATCGTCATTATCTATATTGTTATCGTCATAAATATCATCGATAATATCGTCGTTATTATTGTCATTATCTTCTTTTTATCGTCGTTTTTAACGTCGTTATTATCGTCGTTAATATCGTCGTTAATATCGTCATTATAATCGTTGTTATCGTCCTTATTATCCTCATAATTATCGTCGTTAATATCGTCGTTATTTTGTCATAAACATCGTCGCTAATGTCGTCGTTATTATCGTCATTATCATCGTTGTTATCATCCTTATCATCCTCATAATTATCGTCGTTAATATCGTCGTTATTTTGTCATAATCATTGACGATAATGTCGTCGTTATTATCGTCATTATCTTCGTTGTTATCGTCATAATTATCATCGTTAATATCGTCGTTATTATTGTCATTATCTTCTTTTTATCGTCGTTATTATCGTCGTTAATATCGTCGTTATTATCGTCGTTAATATCGTCGTTAATATCGTCATTATCATCGTTGTTATCGTCCTTATTATCCTCATAATTATCGTCGTTAATATCGTCGTTATTTTGTCACAATCATCGTCGTTAATGTCGTCGTTATTATCGTCATTATCATCGTTGTTATCGTCCTTATCATCCTCATAATTATCGTCGTTAATATCGTCGTTATTTTGTCATAATCATCGTCGTTAATGTCGTCGTTATTATCGTCATTATCTACGTTGTTATCGTCATAAATATCATCGATAATATCGTCGTTATTATTGTCATTATCTTCTTTTTATCGTCTTTTTTAACGTCGTTATTATCGTCGTTAATATCGTCGTTAATATCGTCATTATAATCGTTGTTATCGTCCTTATTATCCTCATAATTATCGTCGTTAATATCGTCGTTATTTTGTCATAAACATCGTCGCTAATGTCGTCGTTATTATCGTCATTATCATCGTTGTTATCGTCCTTATCATCCTCATAATTATCGTCGTTAATATCGTCGTTATTTTGTCATAATCATCGTCGTTAATGTCGTCGTTATTATCGTCATTATCTATATTGTTATCGTCATAAATATCATCGATAATATCGTCGTTATTATTGTCATTATCTTCTTTTTATCGTCGTTTTTAACGTCGTTATTATCGTCGTTAATATCGTCGTTAATATCGTCATTATAATCGTTGTTATCGTCCTTATTATCCTCATAATTATCGTCGTTAATATCGTCGTTATTTTGTCATAAACATCGTCGCTAATGTCGTCGTTATTATCGTCATTATCATCGTTGTTATCATCCTTATCATCCTCATAATTATCGTCGTTAATATCGTCGTTATTTTGTCATAATCATTGACGATAATGTCGTCGTTATTATCGTCATTATCTTCGTTGTTATCGTCATAATTATCATCGTTAATATCGTCGTTATTATTGTCATTATCTTCTTTTTATCGTCGTTATTATCGTCGTTAATATCGTCGTTATTATCGTCGTTAATATCGTCGTTAATATCGTCATTATCATCGTTGTTATCGTCCTTATTATCCTCATAATTATCGTCGTTAATATCGTCGTTATTTTGTCACAATCATCGTCGTTAATGTCGTCGTTATTATCGTCATTATCATCGTTGTTATCGTCCTTATCATCCTCATAATTATCGTCGTTAATATCGTCGTTATTTTGTCATAATCATCGTCGTTAATGTCGTCGTTATTATCGTCATTATCTACGTTGTTATCGTCATAAATATCATCGATAATATCGTCGTTATTATTGTCATTATCTTCTTTTTATCGTCTTTTTTAACGTCGTTATTATCGTCGTTAATATCGTCGTTAATATCGTCATTATAATCGTTGTTATCGTCCTTATTATCCTCATAATTATCGTCGTTAATATCGTCGTTATTTTGTCATAAACATCGTCGCTAATGTCGTCGTTATTATCGTCATTATCATCGTTGTTATCGTCCTTATCATCCTCATAATTATCGTAGTTAATATCGTCGTTATTTTGTCATAATCATCGTCGTTAATGTCGTCGTTATTATCGTCATTATCTACGTTGTTATCGTCATAAATATTATCGTTAATATCGTCGTTATTATTGTCATTATCTTCTTTTTATTGTCTTTATTATCGTCGTTAATATCGTCGTTATTATCGTCGTTAATATCGTCATTATCATCATTGTTATCGTCCTTATTATCCTCATAATTATCGTCGTTAATATAGTCGTTATTTTGTCATAATCATCGTCGTTAATGTCGTCGTTATTATCGTCATTATCTACGTTGTTATCGTCATAAATATCATCGATAATATCGTCGTTATTATTGTCATTATCTTCTTTTTATCGTCGTTATTAACGTCGTTATTATCGTCGTTATTATCGTCGTTAATATCGTCGTTATTTTGTCATAATCATCGTCGTTAATGTCGTCGTTATTATCGTCATTATCTACGTTGTTATCGTCATAAATATTATCGTTAATATCGTCGTTATTATTGTCATTATCTTCTTTTTATTGTCTTTATTATCGTCGTTAATATCGTCGTTATTATCGTCGTTAATATCGTCATTATCGTCATTGTTATCGTCCTTATTATCCTCATAATTATCGTCGTTAATATAGTCGTTATTTTGTCATAATCATCGTCGTTAATGTCGTCGTTATTATCGTCATTATCTACGTTGTTATCGTCATAAATATCATCGATAATATCGTCGTTATTATTGTCATTATCTTCTTTTTATCGTCGTTATTAACGTCGTTATTATCGTCGTTAATATCGTCGTTAATATCGTCATTATCATCGTTGTTATCGTCCTTATCATCCTCATAATTATCGTCGTTAATATCGTCGTTATTTTGTCATAATCATCGTCGTTAATGTCGTCGTTATTATCGTCATTATCTACGTTGTTATCGTCATAAATATCATCGATAATATCGTCGTTATTATTGTCATTATCTTCTTTTTATCGTCGTTTTTAACGTCGTTATTATCGTCGTTAATATCGTCGTTAATATCGTCATTATAATCGTTGTTATCGTCCTTATTATCCTCATAATTATCGTCGTTAATATCGTCGTTATTTTGTCACAATCATCGTCGTTAATGTCGTCGTTATTATCTTCATTATCATCGTTGTTATCGTCCTTATCATCCTCATAATTATCGTCGTTAATATCGTCGTTATTTTGTCATAATCATTGACGATAATGTCGTCGTTATTATCGTCATTATCTTCGTTGTTATCGTCATAATTATCATCGTTAATATCGTCGTTATTATTGTCATTATCTTCTTTTTATCGTCGTTATTATCGTCGTTAATATCGTCATTATCATCGTTGTTATCGTCCTTATTATCCTCATAATTATCGTCGTTAATATCATCGTTTTTTGTCACAATCATCGTCGTTAATGTCGTCGTTATTATCGTCATTATCATCGTTGTTATCGTCCTTATCATCCTCATAATTATCGTCGTTAATATCGTCGTTATTTTGTCATAATCATCGTCGTTAATGTCGTCGTTATTATCGTCATTATCTACGTTGTTATCGTCATAAATATTATCTTTAATATCGTCGTTATTATTGTTATTATCTTCTTTTTATTGTCTTTATTATCGTCGTTAATATCGTCGTTATTAACGTCGTTAATATCGTCGTTAATATCGTCATTATCATCGTTGTTATCGTCCTTATTATCCTCATAATTATTGTCGTTAATATCGTCGTTATTTTGTCATAATCATCGTCGTTAATGTCGTCGTTATTATCGTCATTATCTACGTTGTTATCGTCATAAATATCATCGATAATATCGTCGTTATTATTGTCATTATCTTCTATTATCGTCGTTATTAACGTCGTTATTATCGTCGTTATTATCGTCGTTAATATCGTCATTATCATCGTTGTTATCGTCCTTATTATCCTCATAATTATCGTCGTTAATATCGTCGTTATTTTGTCATAATCATCGTCGTTAATGTCGTCGTTATTATCGTCATTATCTACGTTGTTATCGTCATAAATATTATCGTTAATATCGTCGTTATTATTGTCATTATCTTCTTTTTATTGTCTTTATTATCGTCGTTAATATCGTCGTTATTATCGTCGTTAATATCGTCATTATCATCATTGTTATCGTCCTTATTATCCTCATAATTATCGTCGTTAATATAGTCGTTATTTTGTCATAATCATCGTCGTTAATGTCGTCGTTATTATCGTCATTATCTACGTTGTTATCGTCATAAATATCATCGATAATATCGTCGTTATTATTGTCATTATCTTCTTTTTATCGTCGTTATTAACGTCGTTATTATCGTCGTTAATATCGTCGTTAATATCGTCATTATCATCGTTGTTATCGTCCTTATCATCCTCATAATTATCGTCGTTAATATCGTCGTTATTTTGTCATAATCATCGTCGTTAATGTCGTCGTTATTATCGTCATTATCTATATTGTTATCGTCATAAATATCATCGATAATATCGTCGTTATTATTGTCATTATCTTCTTTTTATCGTCGTTTTTAACGTCGTTATTATCGTCGTTAATATCGTCGTTAATATCGTCATTATAATCGTTGTTATCGTCCTTATTATCCTCATAATTATCGTCGTTAATATCGTCGTTATTTTGTCATAAACATCGTCGCTAATGTCGTCGTTATTATCGTCATTATCATCGTTGTTATCATCCTTATCATCCTCATAATTATCGTCGTTAATATCGTCGTTATTTTGTCATAATCATTGACGATAATGTCGTCGTTATTATCGTCATTATCTTCGTTGTTATCGTCATAATTATCATCGTTAATGTCGTCGTTATTATTGTCATTATCTTCTTTTTATCGTCGTTATTATCGTCGTTAATATCGTCGTTATTATCGTCGTTAATATCGTCGTTAATATCGTCATTATCATCGTTGTTATCGTCCTTATTATCCTCATAATTATCGTCGTTAATATCGTCGTTATTTTGTCACAATCATCGTCGTTAATGTCGTCGTTATTATCGTCATTATCATCGTTGTTATCGTCCTTATCATCCTCATAATTATCGTCGTTAATATCGTCGTTATTTTGTCATAATCATCGTCGTTAATGTCGTCGTTATTATCGTCATTATCTACGTTGTTATCGTCATAAATATCATCGATAATATCGTCGTTATTATTGTCATTATCTTCTTTTTATCGTCTTTTTTAACGTCGTTATTATCGTCGTTAATATCGTCGTTAATATCGTCATTATAATCGTTGTTATCGTCCTTATTATCCTCATAATTATCGTCGTTAATATCGTCGTTATTTTGTCATAAACATCGTCGCTAATGTCGTCGTTATTATCGTCATTATCATCGTTGTTATCGTCCTTATCATCCTCATAATTATCGTCGTTAATATCGTCGTTATTTTGTCATAATCATCGTCGTTAATGTCGTCGTTATTATCGTCATTATCTATATTGTTATCGTCATAAATATCATCGATAATATCGTCGTTATTATTGTCATTATCTTCTTTTTATCGTCGTTTTTAACGTCGTTATTATCGTCGTTAATATCGTCGTTAATATCGTCATTATAATCGTTGTTATCGTCCTTATTATCCTCATAATTATCGTCGTTAATATCGTCGTTATTTTGTCATAAACATCGTCGCTAATGTCGTCGTTATTATCGTCATTATCATCGTTGTTATCATCCTTATCATCCTCATAATTATCGTCGTTAATATCGTCGTTATTTTGTCATAATCATTGACGATAATGTCGTCGTTATTATCGTCATTATCTTCGTTGTTATCGTCATAATTATCATCGTTAATATCGTCGTTATTATTGTCATTATCTTCTTTTTATCGTCGTTATTATCGTCGTTAATGTCGTCGTTATTATCGTCATTATCTACGTTGTTATCGTCATAAATATTATCGTTAATATCGTCGTTATTATTGTCATTATCTTCTTTTTATTGTCTTTATTATCGTCGTTAATATCGTCGTTATTATCGTCGTTAATATCGTCATTATCATCGTTGTTATCGTCCTTATTATCCTCATAATTATCGTCGTTAATATCGTCGTTATTTTGTCATAATCATCGTCGTTAATGTCGTCGTTATTATCGTCATTATCTACGTTGTTATCGTCATAAATATCATCGATAATATCGTCGTTATTATTGTCATTATCTTCTATTATCGTCGTTATTAACGTCGTTATTATCGTCGTTATTATCGTCGTTAATATCGTCATTATCATCGTTGTTATCGTCCTTATTATCCTCATAATTATCGTCGTTAATATCGTCGTTATTTTGTCATAATCATCGTCGTTAATGTCGTCGTTATTATCGTCATTATCTACGTTGTTATCGTCATAAATATTATCGTTAATATCGTCGTTATTATTGTCATTATCTTCTTTTTATTGTCTTTATTATCGTCGTTAATATCGTCGTTATTATCGTCGTTAATATCGTCATTATCATCATTGTTATCGTCCTTATTATCCTCATAATTATCGTCGTTAATATAGTCGTTATTTTGTCATAATCATCGTCGTTAATGTCGTCGTTATTATCGTCATTATCTACGTTGTTATCGTCATAAATATCATCGATAATATCGTCGTTATTATTGTCATTATCTTCTTTTTATCGTCGTTATTAACGTCGTTATTATCGTCGTTAATATCGTCGTTAATATCGTCATTATCATCGTTGTTATCGTCCTTATCATCCTCATAATTATCGTCGTTAATATCGTCGTTATTTTGTCATAATCATCGTCGTTAATGTCGTCGTTATTATCGTCATTATCTACGTTGTTATCGTCATAAATATCATCGATAATATCGTCGTTATTATTGTCATTATCTTCTTTTTATCGTCGTTTTTAACGTCGTTATTATCGTCGTTAATATCGTCGTTAATATCGTCATTATAATCGTTGTTATCGTCCTTATTATCCTCATAATTATCGTCGTTAATATCGTCGTTATTTTGTCACAATCATCGTCGTTAATGTCGTCGTTATTATCTTCATTATCATCGTTGTTATCGTCCTTATCATCCTCATAATTATCGTCGTTAATATCGTCGTTATTTTGTCATAATCATTGACGATAATGTCGTCGTTATTATCGTCATTATCTTCGTTGTTATCGTCATAATTATCATCGTTAATATCGTCGTTATTATTGTCATTATCTTCTTTTTATCGTCGTTATTATCGTCGTTAATATCGTCATTATCATCGTTGTTATCGTCCTTATTATCCTCATAATTATCGTCGTTAATATCATCGTTTTTTGTCACAATCATCGTCGTTAATGTCGTCGTTATTATCGTCATTATCATCGTTGTTATCGTCCTTATCATCCTCATAATTATCGTCGTTAATATCGTCGTTATTTTGTCATAATCATCGTCGTTAATGTCGTCGTTATTATCGTCATTATCTACGTTGTTATCGTCATAAATATTATCTTTAATATCGTCGTTATTATTGTTATTATCTTCTTTTTATTGTCTTTATTATCGTCGTTAATATCGTCGTTATTAACGTCGTTAATATCGTCGTTAATATCGTCATTATCATCGTTGTTATCGTCCTTATTATCCTCATAATTATTGTCGTTAATATCGTCGTTATTTTGTCATAATCATCGTCGTTAATGTCGTCGTTATTATCGTCATTATCTACGTTGTTATCGTCATAAATATCATCGATAATATCGTCGTTATTATTGTCATTATCTTCTATTATCGTCGTTATTAACGTCGTTATTATCGTCGTTATTATCGTCGTTAATATCGTCATTATCATCGTTGTTATCGTCCTTATTATCCTCATAATTATCGTCGTTAATATCGTCGTTATTTTGTCATAATCATCGTCGTTAATGTCGTCGTTATTATCGTCATTATCTACGTTGTTATCGTCATAAATATTATCGTTAATATCGTCGTTATTATTGTCATTATCTTCTTTTTATTGTCTTTATTATCGTCGTTAATATCGTCGTTATTATCGTCGTTAATATCGTCATTATCATCATTGTTATCGTCCTTATTATCCTCATAATTATCGTCGTTAATATAGTCGTTATTTTGTCATAATCATCGTCGTTAATGTCGTCGTTATTATCGTCATTATCTACGTTGTTATCGTCATAAATATCATCGATAATATCGTCGTTATTATTGTCATTATCTTCTTTTTATCGTCGTTATTAACGTCGTTATTATCGTCGTTAATATCGTCGTTAATATCGTCATTATCATCGTTGTTATCGTCCTTATCATCCTCATAATTATCGTCGTTAATATCGTCGTTATTTTGTCATAATCATCGTCGTTAATGTCGTCGTTATTATCGTCATTATCTATATTGTTATCGTCATAAATATCATCGATAATATCGTCGTTATTATTGTCATTATCTTCTTTTTATCGTCGTTTTTAACGTCGTTATTATCGTCGTTAATATCGTCGTTAATATCGTCATTATAATCGTTGTTATCGTCCTTATTATCCTCATAATTATCGTCGTTAATATCGTCGTTATTTTGTCATAAACATCGTCGCTAATGTCGTCGTTATTATCGTCATTATCATCGTTGTTATCGTCCTTATCATCCTCATAATTATCGTCGTTAATATCGTCGTTATTTTGTCATAATCATTGACGATAATGTCGTCGTTATTATCGTCATTATCTTCGTTGTTATCGTCATAATTATCATCGTTAATATCGTCGTTATTATTGTCATTATCTTCTTTTTATCGTCGTTATTATCGTCGTTAATATCGTCGTTATTATCGTCGTTAATATCGTCGTTATTATCGTCATTATCATCGTTGTTATCGTCCTTATCATCCTCATAATTATCGTAGTTAATATCGTCGTTATTTTGTCATAATCATCGTCGTTAATGTCGTCGTTATTATCGTCATTATCTACGTTGTTATCGTCATAAATATTATCTTTAATATCGTCGTTATTATTGTTATTATCTTCTTTTTATTGTCTTTATTATCGTCGTTAATATCGTCGTTATTAACGTCGTTAATATCGTCGTTAATATCGTCATTATCATCGTTGTTATCGTCCTTATTATCCTCATAATTATCGTCGTTAATATCGTCGTTATTTTGTCATAATCATCGTCGTTAATGTTGTCGTTATTATCGTCATTATCTACGTTGTTATCGTCATAAATATCATCGATAAAATCGTCGTTATTATTGTCATTATCTTCTTTTTATCGTCGTTATTAACGTCGTTATTATCGTCGTTATTATCGTCGTTAATATCGTCATTATCATCGTTGTTATCGTCCTTATTATCCTCATAATTATCGTCGTTAATATCGTCGTTATTTTGTCATAATCATCGTCGTTAATGTCGTCGTTATTATCGTCATTATCTACGTTGTTATCGTCATAAATATTATCGTTAATATCGTCGTTATTATTGTCATTATCTTCTCTTTATTGTCTTTATTATCGTCGTTATTATCGTCGTTAATATCGTCGTTAATATCGTCACTATCATCGTTGTTATCGTCCTTATTATCCTCATAATTATCGTCGTTAATATCGTCGTTATTTTGTCATAATCATCGTCGTTAATGTCGTCGTTATTATCGTCATTATCTACGTTGTTATCGTCATAAATATCATCGATAATATCGTCGTTATTATTGTCATTATCTTCTTTTTATCGTCGTTATTAACGTCGTTATTATCGTCGTTATTATCGTCGTTAATATCGTCATTATCATCGTTGTTATCGTCCTTATTATCCTCATAATTATCGTCGTTAATATCGTCGTTATTTTGTCATAATCATCGTCGTTAATGTCGTCGTTATTATCGTCATTATCTACGTTGTTATCGTCATAAATATTATCGTTAATATCGTCGTTATTATTGTCATTATCTTCTTTTTATTGTCTTTATTATCGTCGTTAATATCGTCGTTATTATCGTCGTTAATATCGTCATTATCATCATTGTTATCGTCCTTATTATCCTCATAATTATCGTCGTTAATATAGTCGTTATTTTGTCATAATCATCGTCGTTAATGTCGTCGTTATTATCGTCATTATCTACGTTGTTATCGTCATAAATATCATCGATAATATCGTCGTTATTATTGTCATTATCTTCTTTTTATCGTCGTTATTAACGTCGTTATTATCGTCGTTAATATCGTCGTTAATATCGTCATTATCATCGTTGTTATCGTCCTTATCATCCTCATAATTATCGTCGTTAATATCGTCGTTATTTTGTCATAATCATCGTCGTTAATGTCGTCGTTATTATCGTCATTATCTATATTGTTATCGTCATAAATATCATCGATAATATCGTCGTTATTATTGTCATTATCTTCTTTTTATCGTCGTTTTTAACGTCGTTATTATCGTCGTTAATATCGTCGTTAATATCGTCATTATAATCGTTGTTATCGTCCTTATTATCCTCATAATTATCGTCGTTAATATCGTCGTTATTTTGTCATAAACATCGTCGCTAATGTCGTCGTTATTATCGTCATTATCATCGTTGTTATCATCCTTATCATCCTCATAATTATCGTCGTTAATATCGTCGTTATTTTGTCATAATCATTGACGATAATGTCGTCGTTATTATCGTCATTATCTTCGTTGTTATCGTCATAATTATCATCGTTAATATCGTCGTTATTATTGTCATTATCTTCTTTTTATCGTCGTTATTATCGTCGTTAATATCGTCGTTATTATCGTCGTTAATATCGTCGTTAATATCGTCATTATCATCGTTGTTATCGTCCTTATTATCCTCATAATTATCGTCGTTAATATCGTCGTTATTTTGTCACAATCATCGTCGTTAATGTCGTCGTTATTATCGTCATTATCATCGTTGTTATCGTCCTTATCATCCTCATAATTATCGTCGTTAATATCGTCGTTATTTTGTCATAATCATCGTCGTTAATGTCGTCGTTATTATCGTCATTATCTACGTTGTTATCGTCATAAATATCATCGATAATATCGTCGTTATTATTGTCATTATCATCTTTTTATCGTCTTTTTTAACGTCGTTATTATCGTCGTTAATATCGTCGTTAATATCGTCATTATAATCGTTGTTATCGTCCTTATTATCCTCATAATTATCGTCGTTAATATCGTCGTTATTTTGTCATAAACATCGTCGCTAATGTCGTCGTTATTATCGTCATTATCATCGTTGTTATCGTCCTTATCATCCTCATAATTATCGTAGTTAATATCGTCGTTATTTTGTCATAATCATCGTCGTTAATGTCGTCGTTATTATCGTCATTATCTACGTTGTTATCGTCATAAATATTATCGTTAATATCGTCGTTATTATTGTCATTATCTTCTTTTTATTGTCTTTATTATCGTCGTTAATATCGTCGTTATTATCGTCGTTAATATCGTCATTATCATCATTGTTATCGTCCTTATTATCCTCATAATTATCGTCGTTAATATAGTCGTTATTTTGTCATAATCATCGTCGTTAATGTCGTCGTTATTATCGTCATTATCTACGTTGTTATCGTCATAAATATTATCTTTAATATCGTCGTTATTATTGTCATTATCTTCTCTTTATTGTCTTTATTATCGTCGTTATTATCGTCGTTAATATCGTCGTTAATATCGTCATTATCATCGTTGTTATCGTCCTTATTATCCTCATAATTATCGTCGTTAATATCGTCGTTATTTTGTCATAATCATCGTCGTTAATGTCGTCGTTATTATCGTCATTATCTACGTTGTTATCGTCATAAATATCATCGATAATATCGTCGTTATTATTGTCATTATCTTCTTTTTATCGTCGTTATTAACGTCGTTATTATCGTCGTTATTATCGTCGTTAATATCGTCATTATCATCGTTGTTATCGTCCTTATTATCCTCATAATTATCGTCGTTAATATCGTCGTTATTTTGTCATAATCATCGTCGTTAATGTCGTCGTTATTATCGTCATTATCTACGTTGTTTTCGTCATAAATATTATCGTTAATATCGTCGTTATTATTGTCATTATCTTCTTTTTATTGTCTTTATTATCGTCGTTAATATCGTCGTTATTATCGTCGTTAATATCGTCATTATCATCATTGTTATCGTCCTTATTATCCTCATAATTATCGTCGTTAATATAGTCGTTATTTTGTCATAATCATCGTCGTTAATGTCGTCGTTATTATCGTCATTATCTACGTTGTTATCGTCATAAATATCATCGATAATATCGTCGTTATTATTGTCATTATCTTCTTTTTATCGTCGTTATTAACGTCGTTATTATCGTCGTTAATATCGTCGTTAATATCGTCATTATCATCGTTGTTATCGTCCTTATCATCCTCATAATTATCGTCGTTAATATCGTCGTTATTTTGTCATAATCATCGTCGTTAATGTCGTCGTTATTATCGTCATTATCTACGTTGTTATCGTCATAAATATCATCGATAATATCGTCGTTATTATTGTCATTATCTTCTTTTTATCGTCGTTTTTAACGTCGTTATTATCGTCGTTAATATCGTCGTTAATATCGTCATTATAATCGTTGTTATCGTCCTTATTATCCTCATAATTATCGTCGTTAATATCGTCGTTATTTTGTCACAATCATCGTCGTTAATGTCGTCGTTATTATCTTCATTATCATCGTTGTTATCGTCCTTATCATCCTCATAATTATCGTCGTTAATATCGTCGTTATTTTGTCATAATCATTGACGATAATGTCGTCGTTATTATCGTCATTATCTTCGTTGTTATCGTCATAATTATCATCGTTAATATCGTCGTTATTATTGTCATTATCTTCTTTTTATCGTCGTTATTATCGTCGTTAATATCGTCGTTATTATCGTCGTTAATATCGTCGTTAATATCGTCATTATCATCGTTGTTATCGTCCTTATTATCCTCATAATTATCGTCGTTAATATCATCGTTATTTTGTCACAATCATCGTCGTTAATGTCGTCGTTATTATCGTCATTATCATCGTTGTTATCGTCCTTATCATCCTCATAATTATCGTCGTTAATATCGTCGTTATTTTGTCATAATCATCGTCGTTAATGTCGTCGTTATTATCGTCATTATCTATATTGTTATCGTCATAAATATCATCGATAATATCGTCGTTATTATTGTCATTATCTTCTTTTTATCGTCGTTTTTAACGTCGTTATTATCGTCGTTAATATCGTCGTTAATATCGTCATTATAATCGTTGTTATCGTCCTTATTATCCTCATAATTATCGTCGTTAATATCGTCGTTATTTTGTCATAAACATCGTCGCTAATGTCGTCGTTATTATCGTCATTATCATCGTTGTTATCATCCTTATCATCCTCATAATTATCGTCGTTAATATCGTCGTTATTTTGTCATAATCATTGACGATAATGTCGTCGTTATTATCGTCATTATCTTCGTTGTTATCGTCATAATTATCATCGTTAATATCGTCGTTATTATTGTCATTATCTTCTTTTTATCGTCGTTATTATCGTCGTTAATATCGTCGTTATTATCGTCGTTAATATCGTCGTTAATATCGTCATTATCATCGTTGTTATCGTCCTTATTATCCTCATAATTATCGTCCTTATTATCCTCATAATTATCGTCGTTAATATCGTCGTTATTTTGTCATAAACATCGTCGCTAATGTCGTCGTTATTATCGTCATTATCATCGTTGTTATCATCCTTATCATCCTCATAATTATCGTCGTTAATATCGTCGTTATTTTGTCATAATCATTGACGATAATGTCGTCGTTATTATCGTTATTATCTTCGTTGTTATCGTCATAATTATCATCGTTAATATCGTCGTTATTATTGTCATTATCTTCTTTTTATCGTCGTTATTATCGTCGTTAATATCGTCGTTATTATCGTCGTTAATATCGTCGTTAATATCGTCATTATCATCGTTGTTATCGTCCTTATTATCCTCATAATTATCGTCGTTAATATCGTCGTTATTTTGTCATAATCATCGTCGTTAATGTCGTCGTTATTATCGTCATTATCTACGTTGTTATCGTCATAAATATTATCGTTAATATCGTCGTTATTATTGTCATTATCTTCTTTTTATTGTCTTTATTATCGTCGTTAATATCGTCGTTATTATCGTCGTTAATATCGTCATTATCATCATTGTTATCGTCCTTATTATCCTTATAATTATCGTCGTTAATATAGTCGTTATTTTGTCATAATCATCGTCGTTAATGTCGTCGTTATTATCGTCATTATCTACGTTGTTATCGTCATAAATATCATCGATAATATCGTCGTTATTATTGTCATTATCTTCTTTTTATCGTCGTTATTAACGTCGTTATTATCGTCGTTAATATCGTCGTTAATATCGTCATTATCATCGTTGTTATCGTCCTTATCATCCTCATAATTATCGTCGTTAATATCGTCGTTATTTTGTCATAATCATCGTCGTTAATGTCGTCGTTATTATCGTCATTATCTATATTGTTATCGTCATAAATATCATCGATAATATCGTCGTTATTATTGTCATTATCTTCTTTTTATCGTCGTTTTTAACGTCGTTATTATCGTCGTTAATGTCGTCGTTAATATCGTCATTATAATCGTTGTTATCGTCCTTATTATCCTCATAATTATCGTCGTTAATATCGTCGTTATTTTGTCATAAACATCGTCGCTAATGTCGTCGTTAATATCGTCATTATAATCGTTGTTATCGTCCTTATTATCCTCATAATTATCGTCGTTAATATCGTCGTTATTTTGTCATAAACATCGTCGCTAATGTCGTCGTTATTATCGTCATTATCATCGTTGTTATCATCCTTATCATCCTCATAATTATCGTCGTTAATATCGTCGTTATTTTGTCATAATCATCGTCGTTAATGTCGTCGTTATTATCGTCATTATCTACGTTGATATCGTCATAAATATCATCGATAATATCGTCGTTATTATTGTCATTATCTTCTTTTTATCGTCGTTATTAACGTCGTTATTATCGTCGTTATTATCGTCGTTAATATCGTCATTATCATCGTTGTTATCGTCCTTATTATCCTCATAATTATCGTCGTTAATATCGTCGTTATTTTGTCATAATCATCGTCGTTAATGTCGTCGTTATTATCGTCATTATCTACGTTGTTATCGTCATAAATATCATCGATAATATCGTCGTTATTATTGTCATTATCTTCTTTTTATCGTCGTTTTTAACGTCGTTATTATCGTCGTTAATATCGTCGTTAATATCGTCATTATAATCGTTGTTATCGTCCTTATTATCCTCATAATTATCGTCGTTAATATCGTCGTTATTTTGTCATAAACATCGTCGCTAATGTCGTCGTTATTATCGTCATTATCATCGTTGTTATCATCCTTATCATCCTCATAATTATCGTCGTTAATATCGTCGTTATTTTGTCATAATCATTGACGATAATGTCGTCGTTATTATCGTCATTATCTTCGTTGTTATCGTCATAATTATCATCGTTAATATCGTCGTTATTATTGTCATTATCTTCTTTTTATCGTCGTTATTATCGTCGTTAATATCGTCGTTATTATCGTCGTTAATATCGTCGTTATTATCGTCATTATCATCGTTGTTATCGTCCTTATCATCCTCATAATTATCGTCGTTAATATCGTCGTTATTTTGTCATAATCATCGTCGTTAATGTCGTCGTTATTATCGTCATTATCTACGTTGTTATCGTCATAAATATTATCTTTAATATCGTCGTTATTATTGTTATTATCTTCTTTTTATTGTCTTTATTATCGTCGTTAATATCGTCGTTATTAACGTCGTTAATATCGTCGTTAATATCGTCATTATCATCGTTGTTATCGTCCTTATTATCCTCATAATTATCGTCGTTAATATCGTCGTTATTTTGTCATAATCATCGTCGTTAATGTCGTCGTTATTATCGTCATTATCTACGTTGTTATCGTCATAAATATCATCGATAATATCGTCGTTATTATTGTCATTATCTTCTTTTTATCGTCGTTATTAACGTCGTTATTATCGTCGTTATTATCGTCGTTAATATCGTCATTATCATCGTTGTTATCGTCCTTATTATCCTCATAATTATCGTCGTTAATATCGTCGTTATTTTGTCATAATCATCGTCGTTAATGTCGTCGTTATTATCGTCATTATCTACGTTGTTATCGTCATAAATATTATCGTTAATATCGTCGTTATTATTGTCATTATCTTCTTTTTATTGTCTTTATTATCGTCGTTAATATCGTCGTTATTATCGTCGTTAATATCGTCATTATCATCATTGTTATCGTCCTTATTATCCTCATAATTATCGTCGTTAATATAGTCGTTATTTTGTCATAATCATCGTCGTTAATGTCGTCGTTATTATCGTCATTATCTACGTTGTTATCGTCATAAATATTATCTTTAATATCGTCGTTATTATTGTCATTATCTTCTCTTTATTGTCTTTATTATCGTCGTTATTATCGTCGTTAATATCGTCGTTAATATCGTCATTATCATCGTTGTTATCGTCCTTATCATCCTCATAATTATCGTCGTTAATATCGTCGTTATTTTGTCATAATCATCGTCGTTAATGTCGTCGTTATTATCGTCATTATCTATATTGTTATCGTCATAAATATCATCGATAATATCGTCGTTATTATTGTCATTATCTTCTTTTTATCGTCGTTTTTAACGTCGTTATTATCGTCGTTAATATCGTCGTTAATATCGTCATTATAATCGTTGTTATCTTCCTTATTATCCTCATAATTATCGTCGTTAATATCGTCGTTATTTTGTCATAAACATCGTCGCTAATGTCGTCGTTATTATCGTCATTATCATCGTTGTTATCATCCTTATCATCCTCATAATTATCGTCGTTAATATCGTCGTTATTTTGTCATAATCATTGACGATAATGTCGTCGTTATTATCGTCATTATCTTCGTTGTTATCGTCATAATTATCATCGTTAATATCGTCGTTATTATTGTCATTATCTTCTTTTTATCGTCGTTATTATCGTCGTTAATATCGTCGTTATTATCGTCGTTAATATCGTCGTTATTATCGTCATTATCATCGTTGTTATCGTCCTTATCATCCTCATAATTATCGTCGTTAATATCGTCGTTATTTTGTCATAATCATCGTCGTTAATGTCGTCGTTATTATCGTCATTATCTACGTTGTTATCGTCATAAATATTATCTTTAATATCGTCGTTATTATTGTTATTATCTTCTTTTTATTGTCTTTATTATCGTCGTTAATATCGTCGTTATTAACGACGATAATATCGTCGTTAATATCGTCATTATCATCGTTGTTATCGTCCTTATTATCCTCATAATTATCGTCGTTAATATCGTCGTTATTTTGTCATAATCATCGTCGTTAATGTCGTCGTTATTATCGTCATTATCTACGTTGTTATCGTCATAAATATCATCGATAATATCGTCGTTATTATTGTCATTATCTTCTTTTTATCGTCGTTATTAACGTCGTTATTATCGTCGTTATTATCGTCGTTAATATCGTCATTATCATCGTTGTTATCGTCCTTATTATCCTCATAATTATCGTCGTTAATATCGTCGTTATTTTGTCATAATCATCGTCGTTAATGTCGTCGTTATTATCGTCATTATCTACGTTGTTATCGTCATAAATATTATCGTTAATATCGTCGTTATTATTGTCATTATCTTCTTTTTATTGTCTTTATTATCGTCGTTAATATCGTCGTTATTATCGTCGTTAATATCGTCATTATCATCATTGTTATCGTCCTTATTATCCTCATAATTATCGTCGTTAATATAGTCGTTATTTTGTCATAATCATCGTCGTTAATGTCGTCGTTATTATCGTCATTATCTACGTTGTTATCGTCATAAATATTATCTTTAATATCGTCGTTATTATTGTCATTATCTTCTCTTTATTGTCTTTATTATCGTCGTTATTATCGTCGTTAATATCGTCGTTAATATCGTCATTATCATCGTTGTTATCGTCCTTATTATCCTCATAATTATCGTCGTTAATATCGTCGTTATTTTGTCATAATCATCGTCGTTAATGTCGTCGTTATTATCGTCATTATCTACGTTGTTATCGTCATAAATATCATCGATAATATCGTCGTTATTATTGTCATTATCTTCTTTTTATCGTCGTTATTAACGTCGTTATTATCGTCGTTATTATCGTCGTTAATATCGTCATTATCATCGTTGTTATCGTCCTTATTATCCTCATAATTATCGTCGTTAATATCGTCGTTATTTTGTCATAATCATCGTCGTTAATGTCGTCGTTATTATCGTCATTATCTACGTTGTTATCGTCATAAATATTATCGTTAATATCGTCGTTATTATTGTCATTATCTTCTTTTTATTGTCTTTATTATCGTCGTTAATATCGTCGTTATTATCGTCGTTAATATCGTCATTATCATCATTGTTATCGTCCTTATTATCCTCATAATTATCGTCGTTAATATAGTCGTTATTTTGTCATAATCATCGTCGTTAATGTCGTCGTTATTATCGTCATTATCTACGTTGTTATCGTCATAAATATCATCGATAATATCGTCGTTATTATTGTCATTATCTTCTTTTTATCGTCGTTATTAACGTCGTTATTATCGTCGTTAATATCGTCGTTAATATCGTCATTATCATCGTTGTTATCGTCCTTATCATCCTCATAATTATCGTCGTTAATATCGTCGTTATTTTGTCATAATCATCGTCGTTAATGTCGTCGTTATTATCGTCATTATCTACGTTGTTATCGTCATAAATATCATCGATAATATCGTCGTTATTATTGTCATTATCTTCTTTTTATCGTCGTTTTTAACGTCGTTATTATCGTCGTTAATATCGTCGTTAATATCGTCATTATAATCGTTGTTATCGTCCTTATTATCCTCATAATTATCGTCGTTAATATAGTCGTTATTTTGTCATAATCATCGTCGTTAATGTCGTCGTTATTATCGTCATTATCTACGTTGTTATCGTCATAAATATCATCGATAATATCGTCGTTATTATTGTCATTATCTTCTTTTTATCGTCGTTATTAACGTCGTTATTATCGTCGTTAATATCGTCGTTAATATCGTCATTATCATCGTTGTTATCGTCCTTATCATCCTCATAATTATCGTCGTTAATATCGTCGTTATTTTGTCATAATCATCGTCGTTAATGTCGTCGTTATTATCGTCATTATCTACGTTGTTATCGTCATAAATATCATCGATAATATCGTCGTTATTATTGTCATTATCTTCTTTTTATCGTCGTTTTTAACGTCGTTATTATCGTCGTTAATATCGTCGTTAATATCGTCATTATAATCGTTGTTATCGTCCTTATTATCCTCATAATTATCGTCGTTAATATCGTCGTTATTTTGTCACAATCATCGTCGTTAATGTCGTCGTTATTATCTTCATTATCATCGTTGTTATCGTCCTTATCATCCTCATAATTATCGTCGTTAATATCGTCGTTATTTTGTCATAATTATTGACGATAATGTCGTCGTTATTATCGTCATTATCTTCGTTGTTATCGTCATAATTATCATCGTTAATATCGTCGTTATTATTGTCATTATCTTCTTTTTATCGTCGTTATTATCGTCGTTAATATCGTCGTTATTATCGTCGTTAATATCGTCGTTAATATCGTCATTATCATCGTTGTTATCGTCCTTATTATCCTCATAATTATCGTCGTTAATATCATCGTTATTTTGTCACAATCATCGTCGTTAATGTCGTCGTTATTATCGTCATTATCATCGTTGTATCGTCCTTATCATCCTCATAATTATCGTCGTTAATATCGTCGTTATTTTGTCATAATCATTGACGATAATGTCGTCGTTATTATCGTCATTATCTTCGTTGTTATCGTCATAATTATCATCGTTAATATCGTCGTTATTATTGTCATTATCTTCTTTTTATCGTCGTTATTATCGTCGTTAATATCGTCGTTATTATCGTCGTTAATATCGTCGTTAATATCGTCATTATCATCGTTGTTATCGTCCTTATTATCCTCATAATTATCGTCGTTAATATCGTCGTTATTTTGTCACAATCATCGTCGTTATTATCGTCGTTAATATCGTCATTATCATCGTTGTTATCGTCCTTATTATCCTCATAATTATCGTCGTTAATATCGTCGTTATTTTGTCATAATCATCGTCGTTAATGTCGTCGTTATTATCGTCATTATCTACGTTGTTATCGTCATAAATATTATCGTTAATATCGTCGTTATTATTGTCATTATCTTCTTTTTATTGTCTTTATTATCGTCGTTAATATCGTCGTTATTATCGTCGTTAATATCGTCATTATCATCATTGTTATCGTCCTTATTATCCTCATAATTATCGTCGTTAATATAGTCGTTATTTTGTCATAATCATCGTCGTTAATGTCGTCGTTATTATCGTCATTATCTACGTTGTTATCCTCATAAATATCATCGATAATATCGTCGTTATTATTGTCATTATCTTCTTTTTATCGTCGTTATTAACGTCGTTATTATCGTCGTTAATATCGTCGTTAATATCGTCATTATCATCGTTGTTATCGTCCTTATCATCCTCATAATTATCGTCGTTAATATCGTCGTTATTTTGTCATAATCATCGTCGTTAATGTCGTCGTTATTATCGTCATTATCTACGTTGTTATCGTCATAAATATCATCGATAATATCGTCGTTATTATTGTCATTATCTTCTTTTTATCGTCGTTTTTAACGTCGTTATTATCGTCGTTAATATAGTCGTTAATATCGTCATTATAATCGTTGTTATCGTCCTTATTATCCTCATAATTATCGTCGTTAATATCGTCGTTATTTTGTCACAATCATCGTCGTTAATGTCGTCGTTATTATCTTCATTATCATCGTTGTTATCGTCCTTATCATCCTCATAATTATCGTCGTTAATATCGTCGTTATTTTGTCATAATCATTGACGATAATGTCGTCGTTATTATCGTCATTATCTTCGTTGTTATCGTCATAATTATCATCGTTAATATCGTCGTTATTATTGTCATTATCTTCTTTTTATCGTCGTTATTATCGTCGTTAATATCGTCGTTATTATCGTCGTTAATATCGTCGTTAATATCGTCATTATCATCGTTGTTATTATCCTCATAATTATCGTCGTTAATATCGTCGTTATTTTGTCATAATCATCGTCGTTAATTTCGTCGTTATTATCGTCATTATCTACGTTGTTATCGTCATAAATATCATCGATAATATCGTCGTTATTATTGTCATTATCTTCTTTTTATCGTCGTTATTAACGTCGTTATTATCGTCGTTATTATCGTCGTTAATATCGTCATTATCATCGTTGTTATCGTCCTTATTATCCTCATAATTATCGTCGTTAATATCGTCGTTATTTTGTCATAATCATCGTCGTTAATGTCGTCGTTATTATCGTCATTATCTACGTTGTTATCGTCATAAATATTATCGTTAATATCGTCGTTATTATTGTCATTATCTTCTTTTTATTGTCTTTATTATCGTCGTTAATATCGTCGTTATTATCGTCGTTAATATCGTCATTATCATCATTGTTATCGTCCTTATTATCCTCATAATTATCGTCGTTAATATAGTCGTTATTTTGTCATAATCATCGTCGTTAATGTCGTCGTTATTATCGTCATTATCTTCGTTGTTATCGTCATAATTATCATCGTTAATATCGTCGTTATTGTTGTCATTATCTTCTTTTTATCGTCGTTATTATCGTCGTTAATATCGTCGTTATTATCGTCGTTAATATCGTCGTTAATATCGTCATTATCATCGTTGTTATCGTCCTTATTATCCTCATAATTATCGTCGTTAATATCATCGTTATTTTGTCACAATCATCGTCGTTAATGTCGTCGTTATTATCGTCATTATCATCGTTGTATCGTCCTTATCATCCTCATAATTATCGTCGTTAATATCGTCGTTATTTTGTCATAATCATTGACGATAATGTCGTCGTTATTATCGTCATTATCTTCGTTGTTATCGTCATAATTATCATCGTTAATATCGTCGTTATTATTGTCATTATCTTCTTTTTATCGTCGTTATTATCGTCGTTAATATCGTCGTTATTATCGTCGTTAATATCGTCGTTAATATCGTCATTATCATCGTTGTTATCGTCCTTATTATCCTCATAATTATCGTCGTTAATATCGTCGTTATTTTGTCACAATCATCGTCGTTATTATCGTCGTTAATATCGTCATTATCATCGTTGTTATCGTCCTTATTATCCTCATAATTATCGTCGTTAATATCGTCGTTATTTTGTCATAATCATCGTCGTTAATGTCGTCGTTATTATCGTCATTATCTACGTTGTTATCGTCATAAATATTATCGTTAATATCGTCGTTATTATTGTCATTATCTTCTTTTTATTGTCTTTATTATCGTCGTTAATATCGTCGTTATTATCGTCGTTAATATCGTCATTATCATCATTGTTATCGTCCTTATTATCCTCATAATTATCGTCGTTAATATAGTCGTTATTTTGTCATAATCATCGTCGTTAATGTCGTCGTTATTATCGTCATTATCTACGTTGTTATCCTCATAAATATCATCGATAATATCGTCGTTATTATTGTCATTATCTTCTTTTTATCGTCGTTATTAACGTCGTTATTATCGTCGTTAATATCGTCGTTAATATCGTCATTATCATCGTTGTTATCGTCCTTATCATCCTCATAATTATCGTCGTTAATATCGTCGTTATTTTCTCATAATCATCGTCGTTAATGTCGTCGTTATTATCGTCATTATCTACGTTGTTATCGTCATAAATATCATCGATAATATCGTCGTTATTATTGTCATTATCTTCTTTTTATCGTCGTTTTTAACGTCGTTATTATCGTCGTTAATATAGTCGTTAATATCGTCATTATAATCGTTGTTATCGTCCTTATTATCCTCATAATTATCGTCGTTAATATCGTCGTTATTTTGTCACAATCATCGTCGTTAATGTCGTCGTTATTATCTTCATTATCATCGTTGTTATCGTCCTTATCATCCTCATAATTATCGTCGTTAATATCGTCGTTATTTTGTCATAATCATTGACGATAATGTCGTCGTTATTATCGTCATTATCTTCGTTGTTATCGTCATAATTATCATCGTTAATATCGTCGTTATTATTGTCATTATCTTCTTTTTATCGTCGTTATTATCGTCGTTAATATCGTCGTTATTATCGTCGTTAATATCGTCGTTAATATCGTCATTATCATCGTTGTTATCGTCCTTATTATCCTCATAATTATCGTCGTTAATATCATCGTTATTTTGTCACAATCATCGTCGTTAATGTCGTCGTTATTATCGTCATTATCATCGTTGTTATCGTCCTTATCATCCTCATAATTATCGTCGTTAATATCGTCGTTATTTTGTCATAATCATTGACGATAATGTCGTCGTTATTATCGTCATTATCTTCGTTGTTATCGTCATAATTATCATCGTTAATATCGTCGTTATTATTGTCATTATCTTCTTTTTATCGTCGTTATTATCGTCGTTAATATCGTCGTTATTATCGTCGTTAATATCGTCGTTAATATCGTCATTATCATCGTTGTTATCGTCCTTATTATCCTCATAATTACCGTCGTTAATATCGTCGTTATTTTGTCACAATCATCGTCGTTAATGTCGTCGTTATTATCGTCATTATCATCGTTGTTATCGTCCTTATCATCCTCATAATTATCGTCGTTAATATCGTCGTTATTTTGTCATAATCATCGTCGTTAATGTCGTCGTTATTATCGTCATTATCTACGTTGTTATCGTCATAAATATTATCTTTAATATCGTCGTTATTATTGTCATTATCTTCTCTTTATTGTCTTTATTATCGTCGTTATTATCGCCGTTAATATCGTCGTTAATATCGTCATTATCATCGTTGTTATCGTCCTTATTATCCTCATAATTATCGTCTTTAATATCGTCGTTATTTTGTCATAATCATCGTCGTTAATGTCGTCGTTATTATCGTCATTATCTACGTTGTTATCGTCATAAATATTATCGTTAATATCGTCGTTATTATTGTCATTATCTTCTTTTTATTGTCTTTATTATCGTCGTTAATATCGTCGTTATTATCGTCGTTAATATCGTCATTATCATCATTGTTATCGTCCTTATTATACTCATAATTATCGTCGTTATGTCGTCGTTATTATCGTCATTATCTACGTTGTTATCGTCATAAATATCATCGATAATATCGTCGTTATTATTGTCATTATCTTCTTTTTATCGTCGTTATTAACGTCGTTATTATCGTCGTTAAT
>CAJVQJ010000130.1:0-24954 GCA_911387685.1 Dolichovespula media
TTATGAGGATAATAACGAAGATAACAACGATGAAAATGACGATAATAACGACGATAATATCGACGATAATAATGACGATAATAACAACGATAACAACGATGATAATGACAAAATAACGTCGATATTAACGACGATAATTATGAGGATAATAACGACGACATTGACGACGATAATTTTGACGATAATAACTATG
Organism: Dolichovespula media; assembly: GCA_911387685.1. Classification (NCBI taxonomy): domain Eukaryota; kingdom Metazoa; phylum Arthropoda; class Insecta; order Hymenoptera; family Vespidae; genus Dolichovespula; species Dolichovespula media. The sequence goes on from CAJVQJ010000130.1 coordinate 194, forward strand.
ATAATGACGATATTAACGACGATAACAACGATGATAATGAGAATAATATCTACGATTTTAACGACGATAATAACGACGATAATAACGACGATAATATCGACGATAATAACGACGATAATATCGACGATAATAACGACGATAATATCGACGATAATAGCGATGATATTAACGTTGATTATAACGCCGATAATAACGTTATATCGAAGATAATAACGACGATAATAACGACGATAATAACGATGATAATGACGAAATAACGACGATATTAACGACGATAATTATGAGGATAATAACGAAGATAACAACGATGAAAATGACGATAATAACGACGATAATATCGACGATAATAATGACGATAATAACAACGATAACAACGATGATAATGACAAAATTACGTCGATATTAACGACGATAATTATGAGGATAATAACGACGACATTGACGACGATAATTTTGACGATAATAACTATGATAATGACGATATTAACGCCGATAACAACGATGATAATGACAATAATAACGACGATTTTAACGACGATAATAACGACGATAATAACGACGATAATATCGACGATAATAACGACGATAATATCGACGATAATAACGACGATAATAACGACGATAATAGCGTTGATATTAACGTTGATTATAACGCCAATAATAACGTTATATCGAAGATAATAACGACGATAATAACGACGATAACAACGATGATAATGACGAAATAACGACGATATTAACGACGATAATTATGAGGATAATAACGAAGATAACAACGATGAAAATGACGATAATAACGACGATATTAACAACGATATTAACGCCGATAACAACGATGATAATGACAATAATAACGACGATTTTAACGACGATAATAACGACGATAATAACGACGATAATATCGACGATAATAACGACGATAATATCGACGAAAATAACGCCGATAATAACGACGATAATAGCGATGATATTAACGTTGATTATAACGCCGATAATAACGTTATATCGAAGATAATAACGACGATAATAACGACGATAACAACGATGATAATGACGAAATAACGACGATATTAACGACGATAATTATGAGGATAATAACGAAGATAACATCGATGAAAATGACGATAATAACGACGATATTAACGACGATAATTATGAGGATAATAACGACGATAACAACGATGATAATAACTATAATAACGACGATATTAAAGACGATAATGGCGACATTAATAACGACGATAATATCGACGATAATAACGACGAAATAACGACGATAACAACGATGATAATAACGATAATAACAACGATATTAACGACGATATTTATGAGGATAATAACGACGATAGCAACGATGATAATGACGATAATAACGACGACATTGACGACGATAATTTTGACGATAATAACTATGATAATGACGATATTTACGACGATAACAACGATGATAATGACAATAATATCTACGATTTTAACGACGATAATAACGACGATAATAAAGACGATAATATCGACGATAATAACGACGATAATATCGGCGATAATAACGACGATAATAACGACGATAATAGCGATGATATTAACGTTGATTATAACGCCGATAATAACGTTATATCGCAGATAATAACGACGATAATAACGACGATAACAACGATGATAATGACGAAATAACGACGATATTAACGACGATAATTATGAGGATAATAACGAAGATAACAACGATGAAAATGACGATAATAAGGACGATAATATCGACGATAATAATGACGATAATAACAACGATAACAACGATGATAATGACAAAATAACGTCGATATTAACGACGATAATTATGAGGATAATAACGACGACATTGACGACGATAATTTTGACGATAATAACTATGATAATGACGATATTAACGACGATAACAACGATGATAATGACAATAATAACGACGATTTTAACGACGATAATAACGACGATAATAACGACGATAATATCGACGATAATAACGACGATAATATCGACGATAATAACGACGATAATAACGACGATAATAGCGATGATAATAACGTTGATTATAACGCCGATAATAACGTTATATCGAAGATAATAACGAAGATAATAACGACGATAACACCGATGATTATAACGAAATAACGATGATATTAACGACGATAATTATGAGGATAATAACGACGACATTGACGACGATAATTTAGACGATAATAACTATGATAATGACGATATTAACGCCGATAACAACGATGATAATGACAATAATAACGACGATTTTAACGACGATAATAACGACGATAATAACGACGATAATATCGACGATAATAACGACGATAATATCGACGATAATAACGACGATAATAACGACGATAATAGCGATGATATTAAAGTTGATTATAACGCCGATAATGACGTTATATCGAAGATAATAACGACGATAATAACGACGATAACAACGATGATAATGACGAAGTAACGACGATATTAACGACGATAATTATGAGGATAATAACGAAGATAACAACGATGAAAATGACGATAATAACGACGATAATATCGACGATTATAATGACGATAATAACAACGATAACAACGATGATAATGACAAAATAACGTCGATATTAACGACGATAATTATGAGGATAATAACGACGACATTGACGACGATAATTTTGACGATAATAACTATGATAATGACGATATTAACGCCGATAACAACGATGATAATGACAATAATAACGACGATTTTGACGACGATAATAACGACGATAATTTCGACGATAATATCGACGATAATAACGACGATAATATCGACGACAATAACGACAATAATAACGACGATAATAGCGATGATATTAACGTTGATTATAACGCCGATAATAACGTTATATCGAAGATAATAACGACGATAATAACGACGATAACAACGATGATAATGACGAAATAACGACGATATTAACGACGATAATTATGAGGATAATAACGAAGATAACATCGATGAAAATGACGATAATAACGACGATATTAACGACGATAATTATGAGGATAATAACGACTTTAACAACGATGATAATAACTATAATAACGACGATATTAAAGACGATAATGGCGACGATAATAACGACGATAATATCGACGATAATAACGACGAAATAACGACGATAACAACGATGATAATAACGATAATAACAACGATATTAACGACGATATTTATGAGGATAATAACGACGATAGCAACGATGATAATGACGATAATAACGACGACATTGACGACGATAATTTTGACGATAATAACTATGATAATGACGATATTAACGCCGATAACAACGATGATAATGACAATAATAACGACGATTTTAACGACGATAATAACGACGATAATAACGACGATAATATCGACGATAATAACGACGATAATATCGACGATAATAACGACGATAATAACGACGATAATAGCGATGATATTAACGTTGATTATAACGCCGATAATAACGTTATATCGAAGATAATAACGACGATAATAACGACGATAACAACGATGATAATGACGAAATAACGACGATATTAACGACGATAATTATGAGGATAATAACGAAGATAACAACGATGAAAATGACGATAATAACGACGATAATATCGACGATAATAATGACGATAATAACAACGATAACAACGATGATAATGACAAAATAACGTCGATATTAACGACGATAATTATGAGGATAATAACGACGACATTGACGACGATAATTTTGACGATAATAACTATGATAATGACGATATTAACGCCGATAACAACGATGATAATGACAATAATAACGACGATTTTATCGACGATAATAACGACGATAATAACGACGATAATATCGACGATAATAACGACGATAATATCGACGATAATAACGACGATAATAACGACGATAATAGCGATGATATTAACGTTGATTATAACGCCGATAATAACGTTATATCGAAGATAATAACGACGAAATAACGACGATAACAACGATGATAATAACGATAATAACAACGATATTAACGACGATATTTATGAGGATAATAACGACGATAGCAACGATGATAATGACGATAATAACGACAACATTGACGACGATAATTTTGACGATAATAACTATGATAATGACGATATTAACGACGATAACAACGATGATAATGACAATAATATCTACGATTTTAACGACTATAATAACGACGATACTAACGACGATAATATCGACGATAATAACGACGATAATATCGACGATAATAACGACGATAATAACGACGATAATAGCGATGATATTAACGTTGATTATAACGCCGATAATAACGTTATATCGAAGATAATAACGACGATAATAACGACGATAACAACGATGATAATGACGAAATAACGACGATATTAACGACGATAATTATGAGGATAATAAAGAAGATAACAACGATGAAAATGACGTTAATAACGACGATAATATCGACGATAATAATGACGATAATAACAACGATAACAACGATGATAATGACAAAATAACGTCGTTATTAACGACGATAATTATGAGGATAATAACGACGACATTGACGACGATAATTTTGACGATAATAACTATGATAATGACGATATTAACGACGATAACAACGATGATAATGACAATAATATCTACGATTTTAACGACGATAATAACGACGATAATAACGACGACAATATCGACGATAATAACGACGATAATATCGACGATAATAACGACGATAATAACGACGATAATAGTGATGATATTAACGTTGATTATAACGCCGATAATAACGTTATATCGAAGATAATAACGACGAAATAACGACGATAACAACGATGATAATAACGATAATATCAACGATATTAACGACGATATTTATGAGGATAATAACGACGATAGCAACGATGATAATGACGATAATAGAGACGACATTGACGACTATAATTTTGACGATAATAACTATGATAATGACGCTATTAACGACGATAACAACGATGATAATGACAATAATATCTACGATTTTAATGACGATAATAACGACGATAATAAAGACGATAATATCGACGATAATAACGACGATAATATCGACGATAATAACGACGATAATAACGACGATAATAGCGATGATATTAACGTTGATTATAACGCCGATAATAACGTTATATCGAAGATAATAACGACGATAATAACGACGATAACAACGATGATAATGACGAAATAACGACGATATTAAGGACGATAATTATGAGGATAATAACGAAGATAACATCGATGAAAATGACGATAATAACGACGATATTAACGACGATAATTATGAGGATAATAACGACGATAACAACGATGATAATAACTATAATAACGACGATATTAAAGACGATAATGGCGACGATAATAACGACGATAATATCGACGATAATAACGACGAAATAACGACGATAACAACGATGATAATAACGATAATAACAACGATATTAACGACGATATTTATGAGGATAATAACGACGATAGCAACGATGATAATGACGATAATAACGACGACATTGACGACGATAATTTTGACGATAATAACTACGATAATGACGATATTAACGACGATAACAACGATGATAATGACAATAATATCTACGATTTTAACGACGATAATAACGACGATAATAACGACGATAATATCGACGATAATAACGACGATAATATCGACGATAATAACGACGATAATAACGACGATAATAGCGATGATATTAACGTTGATTATAACGCCGATAATAACGTTATATCGAAGATAATAACGACGATAATAACGACGATAACAACGATGATAATGACGAAATAACGACGATATTAACGACGATAATATGAAGATAATAACGAAGATAACAACGATGAAAATGACGATAATAACGACGATAATATCGACGATAATAATGACGATAATAACAACGATAACAACGATGATAATGACAAAATAACGTCGATATTAACGACGATAATTATGAGGATAATAACGACGACATTGACGACGATAATTTTGACGATAATAACTATGATAATGACGATATTAACGTCGATAACAACGATGATAATGACAATAATAACGACGATTTTAACGACGATAATAACGACGATAATGACGACGATAACAACGACGATAATAACGACGATAATAACGACGATAATAACGACGATAATAACGACGATAATAGCGATGATATTAACGTTGATTATAACGACGATAATAACGTTATATCGAAGATAATAACGACGATAATAACGAAGATAAAAACGATGATAATGACGAAATAACGACGATATTAACGACGATAATTATGAGGATAATAACGAAGATAACATCGATGAAAATGACGATAATAACGACGATATTAACGACGATAATTATGAGGATAATAACGACGATAACAACGATGATAATAACTATAATAACGACGATATTAAAGACGATAATGGCGACGATAATAACGACGATAATATCGACGATAATAACGACGAAATAACGACGATAACAACGATGATAATAACGATAATAACAACGATATTAACGACGATATTTATGAGGATAATAACGACGATAGCAACGATGATAATGACGATAATAACGACGACATTGACGACGATAATTTTGACGATAATAACTATGATAACGACGACATTAACGCCGATAACAACGATGATAGTGACAATAATAACGACGATTTTAACGACGATAATAACGGCGATAATAACGACGATAATATCGACGATAATAATGACGATAATATCGACGATAATAACGACGATAATAACGACGATAATAGCGATGATATTAACGTTGATTATAACGCCGATAATAACGTTATATCGAAGATAATAACGACGATAATAACGACGATAACAACGGTGATAATGACGAAATAACGACGATATTAACGACGATAATTATGAGGATAATAACGAAGATAACAACGATGAAAATGACGATAATAACGACGATAATATCGACGATAATAATGACGATAATAACAACGATAACAACGATGATAATGACAAAATAACGTCGATATTAACGACGATAATTATATGGATAATAACGACGACATTGACGACGATAATTTTGACGATAATAACTATGATAACGACGATATTAACGCCGATAACAACGATGATAGTGACAATAATAACGACGATTTTAACGACGATAATAACGGCGATAATAACGACGATAATATCGACGATAATAACGACGATAATATCGACGATAATAACGACGATAATAACGACGATAATAGCGATGATATTAACGTTGATTATAACGCCGATAATAACGTTATATCGAAGATAATAACGACGATAATAACGACGATAACAACGGTGATAATGACGAAATAACGACGATATTAACGACGATAATTATGAGGATAATAACGAAGATAACAACGATGAAAATGACGATAATAACGACGATAATATCGACGATAATAATGACGATAATAACAACGATAACAACGATGATAATGACAAAATAACGTCGATATTAACGACGATAATTATATGGATAATAACGACGACATTGACGACGATAATTTTGAAGATAATAACTATGATAATGACGATATTAACGACGATAACAACGATGATAATGACAATAATATCTACGATTTTAACGACGATAATAACGACGATAATAACGACGATAATATCGACGATAATAACGACGATAATATCGACGATAATAACGACGATAATAACGACGATAATAGCGATGATATTAACGTTGATTATAACGCCGATAATAACGTTATATCGAAGATAATAACGACGATAATAACGACGATAACAACGATGATAATGACGAAATAACGACGATATTAAGGACGCTAACAACGATGATAATGACGAAAAAACGACGATATTAACGACGATAATTATGAGGATAATAACAAAGATAACATCGATGAAAATGACGACAATAAATACGATATTAACGACGATAATTATGAGGATAATAACGACGATAACAACGATGATAATGACGATAATAACGAAGATATTAACGACGATAATGACGACGATAATAACGACGATAATAACGACGAAAATAACGACGATAATAACGACGATAACAGCGATGATATTAACGTTGATTATAACGACGATAATAACGTTATATCGAAGATAATAACGACGATAATAACGACGATAACAACGATGATAATGACGAAATAACGACGATATTAACGACGATAATTATGAGGATAATAACGAAGATAACATCGATGAAAATGACAATAATAACGACGATATTAACGACGATAATTATGAGGATAATATCAACGATGATGATAACTATAATAACGACGATATTAAAGACGATAATGGCGACGATAATAACGACGATAATATCGACGATAATAACGACGAAATAACGACGATAACAACGATGATAATAACGATAATAACAACGATATTAACGACGATATTTATGAGGATAATAACGACGATAGCAACGATGATAATGACGATAATAACGACGACATTGACGACGATAATTTTGACGATAATAACTATGATAATGACGATATTAACGCCGATAACAACGATGATAGTGACAATAATAACGACGATTTTAACGACGATAATAACGACGATAATAACGACGATAATATCGACGATAATAACGACGATAATATCGACGATAATAACGACGATAATAACGACGATAATAGCGATGACATTAACGTTGATTATAACGCCGATAATAACGTTATATCGCAGATAATAACGACGATAATAACGACGATAACAACGATGATAATGACGAAGTAACGAATGATATTAACGACGATAATTATGAGGATAATAACGAAGATAACAACGATGAAAATGACGATAATAACGACGATAATATCGACGATAATTATGAGGATAATAACGACGATAACAACGATGATAATGACGATAATAACGACGATAATATCGACGATAATAATGACGATAATAACAACGGTAACAACGATGATAATGACAAAATAACGTCGATATTAACGACGATAATTATGAGGATAATAACGACAACAATGACGACGATAATTTTGACGATAATAACTATGATAATGACGATATTAACGCCGATAACAACGATGATAATGACGAAATAAGGACGATATTAACGACGATAATTATGAGGATAATAACGAAGATAACATCGATGAAAATGACGATAATAACGACGATATTAACGACGATAATTATAAGGATAATAACGACGATAGCAACGATGATAATAACTATAATAACGACGATATTAAAGACGATAATGGCGACGATAATAACGACGATAATATCGACGATAATAACGACGATAACAACGATGATAATGACGAAATAACGACGATATTAACGACGATAATATGAAGATAATAACGAAGATAACAACGATGAAAATGACGATAATAACGACGATAATATCGACGATAATAATGACGATAATAACAACGATAACAACGATGATAATGACAAAATAACGTCGATATTAACGACGATAATTATGAGGATAATAACGACGACATTGACGACGATAATTTTGACGATAATAACTATGATAATGACGATATTAACGCCGATAACAACGATGATAATGACAATAATAACGACGATTTTAACGACGATAATAACGACGATAATGACGACGATAACAACGACGATAATAACGACGATAATAACGACGATAATAACGACGATAATAACGACGATAATAGCGATGATATTAACGTTGATTATAACGACGATAATAACGTTATATCGAAGATAATAACGACGATAATAACGAAGATAACAACGATGATAATGACGAAATAACGACGATATTAACGACGATAATTATGAGGATAATAACGAAGATAACATCGATGAAAATGACGATAATAACGACGATATTAACGACGATAATTATGAGGATAATAACGACGATAACAACGATGATAATAACTATAATAACGACGATATTAAAGACGATAATGGCGACGATAATAACGACGATAATATCGACGATAATAACGACGAAATAACGACGATAACAACGATGATAATAACGATAATAACAACGATATTAACGACGATATTTATGAGGATAATAACGACGATAGCAACGATGATAATGACGATAATAACGACGACATTGACGACGATAATTTTGACGATAATAACTATGATAACGACGACATTAACGCCGATAACAACGATGATAGTGACAATAATAACGACGATTTTAACGACGATAATAACGGCGATAATAACGACGATAATATCGACGATAATAATGACGATAATATCGACGATAATAACGACGATAATAACGACGATAATAGCGATGATATTAACGTTGATTATAACGCCGATAATAACTTTATATCGAAGATAATAACGACGATAATAACGACGATAACAACGGTGATAATGACGAAATAACGACGATATTAACGACGATAATTATGAGGATAATAACGAAGATAACAACGATGAAAATGACGATAATAACGACGATAATATCGACGATGATAATGACGATAATAACAACGATAACAACGATGATAATGACAAAATAACGTCGATATTAACGACGATAATTATATGGATAATAACGACGACATTGACGACGATAATTTTGACGATAATAACTATGATAACGACGATATTAACGCCGATAACAACGATGATAGTGACAATAATAACGACGATTTTAACGACGATAATAACGGCGATAATAACGACGATAATATCGACGATAATAACGACGATAATATCGACGATAATAACGACGATAATAACGACGATAATAGCGATGATATTAACGTTGATTATAACGCCGATAATAACGTTATATCGAAGATAATAACGACGATAATAACGACGATAACAACGGTGATAATGACGAAATAACGACGATATTAACGACGATAATTATGAGGATAATAACGAAGATAACAACGATGAAAATGATGATAATAACGACGATAATATCGACGATAATAATGACGATAATAACAACGATAACAACGATGATAATGACAAAATAACGTCGATATTAACGACGATAATTATATGGATAATAACGACGACATTGACGAGGATAATTTTGAAGATAATAACTATGATAATGACGATATTAACGACGATAACAACGATGATAATGACAATAATATCTACGATTTTAACGACGATAATAACGACGATAATAACGACGATAATATCGACGATAATAACGACGATAATATCGACGATAATAACGACGATAATAACGACGATAATAGCGATGATATTAACGTTGATTATAACGCCGATAATAACGTTATATCGAAGATAATAACGACGATAATAACGACGATAACAACGATGATAATGACGAAATAACGACGATATTAAGGACGCTAACAACGATGATAATGACGAAAAAACGACGATATTAACGACGATAATTATGAGGATAATAACAAAGATAACATCGATGAAAATGACGACAATAAATACGATATTAACGACGATAATTATGAGGATAATAACGACGATAACAACGATGATAATGACGATAATAACGACGATATTAACGACGATAATGACGACGATAATAACGACGATAATAACGACGAAAATAACGACGATAATAACGACGATAACAGCGATGATATTAACGTTGATTATAACGACGATAATAACGTTATATCGAAGATAATAACGACGATAATAACGACGATAACAACGATGATAATGACGAAATAACGACGATATTAACGACGATAATTATGAGGATAATAACGAAGATAACATCGATGAAAATGACAATAATAACGACGATATTAACGACGATAATTATGAGGATAATATCAACGATGATGATAACTATAATAACGACGATATTAAAGACGATAATGGCGACGATAATAACGACGATAATATCGACGATAATAACGACGAAATAACGACGATAACAACGATGATAATAACGATAATAACAACGATATTAACGACGATATTTATGAGGATAATAACGACGATAGCAACGATGATAATGACGATAATAACGACGACATTGACGACGATAATTTTGACGATAATAACTATGATAATGACGATATTAACGCCGATAACAACGATGATAGTGACAATAATAACGACGATTTTAACGACGATAATAACGACGATAATAACGACGATAATATCGACGATAATAACGACGATAATATCGACGATAATAACGACGATAATAACGACGATAATAGCGATGACATTAACGTTGATTATAACGCCGATAATAACGTTATATCGAAGATAATAACGACGATAATAACGACGATAACAACGATGATAATGACGAAGTAACGAATGATATTAACGACGATAATTATGAGGATAATAACGAAGATAACAACGATGAAAATGACGATAATAACGACGATAATATCGACGATAATTATGAGGATAATAACGACGATAACAACGATGATAATGACGATAATAACGACGATAATATCGACGATAATAATGACGATAATAACAACGGTAACAACGATGATAATGACAAAATAACGTCGATATTAACGACGATAATTATGAGGATAATAACGACAACAATGACGACGATAATTTTGACGATAATAACTATGATAATGACGATATTAACGCCGATAACAACGATGATAATGACGAAATAAGGACGATATTAACGACGATAATTATGAGGATAATAACGAAGATAACATCGATGAAAATGACGATAATAACGACGATATTAACGACGATAATTATAAGGATAATAACGACGATAGCAACGATGATAATAACTATAATAACGACGATATTAAAGACGATAATGGCGACGATAATAACGACGATAATATCGACGATAATAACGACGAAATAACGACGATAACAACGATGATAATAACGATAATAACAACGATATTAACGACGATATTTATGAGGATAATAACGACGATAGCAACGATGATAATGACGATAATAACGACGACATTGACGACGATAATTTTGACGATAATAACTATGATAATGACGATATTAACGACGATAACAACGATGATAATGACAATAATATCTACGATTTTAACGACGATAATAACGACGATAATAACGACGATAATATCGACGATAATAACGACGATAATATCGACGATAATAACGACGATAACAACGATGATAATGACAAAATAACGTCGATATTAACGACGATAATTATGAGGATAAAAACGACGACATTGACGACGATAATTTTGACGATAATAACTATGATAATGACGATATTAACGCCGATAACAACGATGATAATGACAATAATAACGACGATTTTAACGACGATAATAACGACGATAATAACGACGATATTATCGACGATAATAACGACGATAATATCGACGATAATAACGACGATAATAACGACGATAATAGCGATGATATTAACGTTGATTATAACGCCGATAATAACGTTATATCGAAGATAATAACGACGATAATAACGACGATAACAACGATGATAATGACGAAATAACGACGATATTAACGACGATAATTATGAGGATAATAACGAAGATAACAACGATGAAAATGACGATAATAACGACGATAATATCGACGATAATAATGACGATAATAACAACGATAACAACGATGAAAATGACAAAATAACGTCGATATTAACGACGATAATTATGAGGATAATAACGACGACATTGACGACGATAATTTTGACGATATTAACTATGATATTGACGATATTAACGCCGATAACAACGATGATAATGACAATAATAACGACGTCTTCAACGACGATAATAACGACGATAATAACGACGATAATATCGACGATAATAACGACGATAATAACGACGATAATAGCGATGATATTAACGTTGATTATAACGCCGATAATAACGACGAAATAACGACGATAACAACGATGATAATAACGATAATAACAACGATATTAACGACGATATTTATGAGGATAATAACGACGATAGCAACGATGATAATGACGATAATAACGACGACATTGACGACGATAATTTTGACGATAATAACTATGATAATGACGATATTAACGACGATAACAACGATGATAATGACAATAATATCTACGATTTTAACGACGATAATAACGACGATAATAACGACGATAATATCGACGATAATATCGACGATAATAACGACGAAATAACGACGATAACAACGATGATAATAACGATAATAACAACGATATTAACGACGATATTTATGAGGATAATAACGACGATAGCAACGATGATAATGACGATAATAACGACGACATTGACGACGATAATTTTGACGATAATAACTATGATAATGACGATATTAACGACGATAACAACGATGATAATGACAACAATATCTACGATTTTAACGACGATAATAACGACGATAATAACGACGATAATATCGACGATAATAACGACGATAATATCGACGATAATAACGACGATAATAACGACGATAATAGCGATGATATTAACGTTGATTATAACGCCGATAATAACGCTATATCGAAGATAATAACGACGATAATAACGACGATAACAACGATGATAATGACGAAATAACGACGATATTAACGACGATAATTATGAGGATAATAACGAAGATAACAACGATGAAAATGACGATAATAACGACGATAATATCGACGATAATAATGACGATAATAACAACGATAACAACGATGATAATGACAAAATAACGTCGATATTAACGACGATAATTATGAGGATAATAACGACGACATTGACGACGATAATTTTGACGATAATAACTATGATAATGACGATATTAACGACGATAACAACGATGATAATGACAATAATATCTACGATTTTTACGACGATAATAACGACGATAATAACGACGATAATATCGACGATAATATCGACGATAATAACGACGAAATAACGACGATAACAACGATGATAATAACGAAAATAACAACGATATTAACGACGATATTTATGAGGATAATAACGTCGATATTAACGACGATAAATATGAGGATAATAACGACGACATTGACGAAGATAATTTTGACGATAATAACTATGATAATGACGATATTAACGACGATAACAACGATGATAATGACAATAATATCTACGATTTTAACGACGATAATAACGACGATAATAACGACGATAATATCGACGATAATAACAACGATTATATCGACGATAATAACGACGATAATAACGACGATAATAGCGATGATATTAACGTTGATTATAACGCCGATAATAACGTTATATCGAAGATAATAACGACGATAATAACGACAATAACAACGATGATAATGACGAAATAACGACGATATTAACGACGATAATTATGAGGATAATAACGAAGATAACAACGATGAAAATGACGATAATAACGACGATAATATCGACGATAATAATGATGATAATAACAACGATAACAACGATGATAATGACAAAATAACGTCGATATTAACGACGATAATTATGAGGATAATAACGACGACATTGACGACGATAATTTTGACGATAATAACTATGATATCGACGATATTAACGCCGACAACAACGATGATAATGACAATAATAACGACGTCTTTAACGTCGATAATAACGACGATAATAACGACGATAATATCGACGATAATAACGACGATAATAACGACGATAATAGCGATGATATTAACGTTGATTATAACGCCGATAATAACGTTATATCGAAGATAATAACGACGATAATAACAACGATATCAACGATGATAATGACAAAATAACGTCGATATTAACGACGATAATTATGAGGATAATAACGACGACATTGACGACGATAATTTTGACGATAATAACTATGATAATGACGATATTAACGCCGATAACAACGATGATAATGACAATAATAACGACGATTTTAACGACGATAATAACGACGATAATAACGACGATAATATCGACGATAATAACGACGATAATATCGACGATAATAACGACGATAATAACGACGATAATAGCGATGATATTAACGTTGATTATAACGCCGATAATAACGTTATATCGAAGATAATAACGACGAAATAACGACGATAACAACGACGATAACAACGATGATAATGACGAAATAACGACGATATTAACGACGATAATTATGAGGATAATAACGAAGATAACATCGATGAAAATGACGATAATAACGACGATATTAACGACGATAATTATGAGGATAATAACGACGATAACAACGATGATAATAACTATAATAACGACGAAATTAAAGACGATAATGGCGACGATAATAACGACGATAATATCGACGATAATAACGACGAAATAACGACGATAACAACGATGATAATAACGATAATAACAACGATATTAACGACGATATTTATGAGGATAATAACGACGATAGCAACGATGATAATGACGATAATAACGACGACATTGACGACGATAATTTTGACGATAATAACTATGATAATGACGATATTAACGACGATAACAAAGATGATAATGACAATAATATCTACGATTTTAACGACGATAATAACGACGATAATAACGACGATAATATCGACGATAATATCGACGATAATAACGACGAAATAACGACGATAACAACGATGATAATAACGATAATAACAACGATATTAACGACTATATTTATGAGGATAATAACGACGATAGCAACGTTGATAATGACGATAATAACGACGACATTGACGACGATAATTTTGACGATAATAACTATGATAATGACGATATTAACGACGATAACAACGATGATAATGACAATAATTTCTACGATTTTAACGACGATAATAACGACGATAATAACGACGATAATATCGACGATAATAACGACGATAATATCGACGATAATAACGACGATAATAACGACGATAATAGCGATGATATTAACGTTGATTATAACGCCGATAATAACGTTATATCGAAGATAATAACGACGAAATAACGACGATAACAACGATGATAATAACGATAATAACAACGATATTAACGACGATATTTATGAGGATAATAACGACGATAGCAACGATGATAATGACGATAATAACGACGACATTGACGACGATAATTTTGACGATAATAACTATGATAATGACGATATTAACGACGATAACAACGATGATAATGACAATAATATCTACGATTTTAACGACGATAATAACGACGATAATAACGACGATAATATCGACGATAATAACGACGATAATATCGACGATAATAACGACGATAACAACGATGATAATGACAAAATAACGTCGATATTAACGACGATAATTATGAGGATAAAAACGACGACATTGACGACGATAATTTTGACGATAATAACTATGATAATGACGATATTAACGCCGATAACAACGATGATAATGACAATAATAACGACGATTTTAACGACGATAATAACGACGATAATAACGACGATATTATCGACGATAATAACGACGATAATATCGACGATAATAACGACGATAATAACGACGATAATAGCGATGATATTAACGTTGATTATAACGCCGATAATAACGTTATATCGAAGATAATAACGACGATAATAACGACGATAACAACGATGATAATGACGAAATAACGACGATATTAACGACGATAATTATGAGGATAATAACGAAGATAACAACGATGAAAATGACGATAATAACGACGATAATATCGACGATAATAATGACGATAATAACAACGATAACAACGATGAAAATGACAAAATAACGTCGATATTAACGACGATAATTATGAGGATAATAACGACGACATTGACGACGATAATTTTGACGATATTAACTATGATATTGACGATATTAACGCCGATAACAACGATGATAATGACAATAATAACGACGTCTTCAACGACGATAATAACGACGATAATAACGACGATAATATCGACGATAATAACGACGATAATAACGACGATAATAGCGATGATATTAACGTTGATTATAACGCCGATAATAACGACGAAATAACGACGATAACAACGATGATAATAACGATAATAACAACGATATTAACGACGATATTTATGAGGATAATAACGACGATAGCAACGATGATAATGACGATAATAACGACGACATTGACGACGATAATTTTGACGATAATAACTATGATAATGACGATATTAACGACGATAACAACGATGATAATGACAACAATATCTACGATTTTAACGACGATAATAACGACGATAATAACGACGATAATATCGACGATAATAACGACGATAATATCGACGATAATAACGACGATAATAACGACGATAATAGCGATGATATTAACGTTGATTATAACGCCGATAATAACGTTATATCGAAGATAATAACGACGATAATAACGACGATAACAACGATGATAATGACGAAATAACGACGATATTAACGACGATAATTATGAGGATAATAACGAAGATAACAACGATGAAAATGACGATAATAACGACGATAATATCGACGATAATAATGACGATAATAACAACGATAACAACGATGATAATGACAAAATAACGTCGATATTAACGACGATAATTATGAGGATAATAACGACGACATTGACGACGATAATTTTGACGATAATAACTATGATAATGACGATATTAACGACGATAACAACGATGATAATGACAATAATATCTACGATTTTTACGACGATAATAACGACGATAATAACGACGATAATATCGACGATAATATCGACGATAATAACGACGAAATAACGACGATAACAACGATGATAATAACGAAAATAACAACGATATTAACGACGATATTTATGAGGATAATAACGTCGATATTAACGACGATAAATATGAGGATAATAACGACGACATTGACGAAGATAATTTTGACGATAATAACTATGATAATGACGATATTAACGACGATAACAACGATGATAATGACAATAATATCTACGATTTTAACGACGATAATAACGACGATAATAACGACGATAATATCGACGATAATAACAACGATTATATCGACGATAATAACGACGATAATAACGACGATAATAGCGATGATATTAACGTTGATTATAACGCCGATAATAACGTTATATCGAAGATAATAACGACGATAATAACGACAATAACAACGATGATAATGACGAAATAACGACGATATTAACGACGATAATTATGAGGATAATAACGAAGATAACAACGATGAAAATGACGATAATAACGACGATAATATCGACGATAATAATGATGATAATAACAACGATAACAACGATGATAATGACAAAATAACGTCGATATTAACGACGATAATTATGAGGATAATAACGACGACATTGACGACGATAATTTTGACGATAATAACTATGATATCGACGATATTAACGCCGACAACAACGATGATAATGACAATAATAACGACGTCTTTAACGTCGATAATAACGACGATAATAACGACGATAATATCGACGATAATAACGACGATAATAACGACGATAATAGCGATGATATTAACGTTGATTATAACGCCGATAATAACGTTATATCGAAGATAATAACGACGATAATAACAACGATATCAACGATGATAATGACAAAATAACGTCGATATTAACGACGATAATTATGAGGATAATAACGACGACATTGACGACGATAATTTTGACGATAATAACTATGATAATGACGATATTAACGCCGATAACAACGATGATAATGACAATAATAACGACGATTTTAACGACGATAATAACGACGATAATAACGACGATAATATCGACGATAATAACGACGATAATATCGACGATAATAACGACGATAATAACGACGATAATAGCGATGATATTAACGTTGATTATAACGCCGATAATAACGTTATATCGAAGATAATAACGACGAAATAACGACGATAACAACGACGATAACAACGATGATAATGACGAAATAACGACGATATTAACGACGATAATTATGAGGATAATAACGAAGATAACATCGATGAAAATGACGATAATAACGACGATATTAACGACGATAATTATGAGGATAATAACGACGATAACAACGATGATAATAACTATAATAACGACGAAATTAAAGACGATAATGGCGACGATAATAACGACGATAATATCGACGATAATAACGACGAAATAACGACGATAACAACGATGATAATAACGATAATAACAACGATATTAACGACGATATTTATGAGGATAATAACGACGATAGCAACGATGATAATGACGATAATAACGACGACATTGACGACGATAATTTTGACGATAATAACTATGATAATGACGA
Organism: Dolichovespula media; assembly: GCA_911387685.1. NCBI lineage: Eukaryota > Metazoa > Arthropoda > Insecta > Hymenoptera > Vespidae > Dolichovespula > Dolichovespula media. The sequence continues at coordinate 20,554 of CAJVQJ010000130.1, forward strand.
TATTAACGACGATAACAAAGATGATAATGACAATAATATCTACGATTTTAACGACGATAATAACGACGATAATAACGACGATAATATCGACGATAATATCGACGATAATAACGACGAAATAACGACGATAACAACGATGATAATAACGATAATAACAACGATATTAACGACTATATTTATGAGGATAATAACGACGATAGCAACGTTGATAATGACGATAATAACGACGACATTGACGACGATAATTTTGACGATAATAACTATGATAATGACGATATTAACGACGATAACAACGATGATAATGACAATAATTTCTACGATTTTAACGACGATAATAACGACGATAATAACGACGATAATATCGACGATAATAACGACGATAATATCGACGATAATAACGACGATAATAACGACGATAATAGCGATGATATTAACGTTGATTATAACGCCGATAATAACGTTATATCGAAGATAATAACGACGAAATAACGACGATAACAACGATGATAATAACGATAATAACAACGATATTAACGACGATATTTATGAGGATAATAACGACGATAGCAACGATGATAATGACGATAATAACGACGACATTGACGACGATAATTTTGACGATAATAACTATGATAATGACGATATTAACGACGATAACAACGATGATAATGACAATAATATCTACGATTTTAACGACGATAATAACGACGATAATAACGACGATAATATCGACGATAATAACGACGATAATATCGACGATAATAACGACGATAATAACGACGATAATAGCGATGATATTAACGTTGATTATAACGTCGATAATAACGTTATATCGAAGATAATAACGACGATAATAACGACGATAACAACGATGATAATGACAAAATAACGACGATATTAACGACGATAATTATGAGGATAATAACGAAGATAACAACGATGAAAATGACGATAATAACGACGATAATATCGACGATAATAATGACGATAATAACAACGATAACAACGATGATAATGACAAAATAACGTCGATATTAACGACGATAATTATGAGGATAATAACGACGACATTGACGACGATAATTTTGACGATAATAACTATGATAATGACGATATTAACGACGATAACAACGATGATAATGACAATAATATCTACGATTTTAACGACGATAATAACGACGATAATAACGACGATAATATCGACGATAATAACGACGATAATATCGACGATAATAACGACGATAATAACGACGATAATAGCGAAGATATTAACGTTGATTATAACGCCGATAATAACGTTATATCGAAGATAATAACGACGATAATAACGACGATAATAGTTATGATATTAACGTTGATTATAACGCCGATAATAACGTTATATCGAAGATAATAACGACGATAATAACGACGATAACAACGATGATAATGACGAAATAACGACGATATTAACGACGATAATTATGAGGATAATAACGAAGATAACAACGATGAAAATGACGAAAATAACGACGATATTATCGACGTTAATAATGACGATAATAACAACGATAACAACGATGATAATGACAAAATAACGTCGATATTAACGACGATAATTATGAGGATAATAACGACGACATTGACGACGATAATTTTGACGATAATAACTATGATAATGACGATATTAACGACGATAACAACGATGATAATGACAATAATATCTACGATTTTAACGACGATAATAACGACGATAATAACGACGATAAAATCGACGATAATAACGACGATAATATCGACGATAATATCGACGATAATAACGACGATAATAGCGATGATATTAACGTTGATTATAACGCCGATAATAACGTTATATCGAATATAATAACGACGATAATAACGACGATAACAACGATGATAATGACGAAATAACGACGATATTAACGACGATAATTATGAGGATAATAACGAAGATAACAACGATGAAAATGACGATAATAACGACGATAATATCGACGATAATAATGACGATAATAACAACGATATCAACGATGATAATGACAAAATAACGTCGATATTAACGACGATAATTATGAGGATAATAACGACGACATTGACGACGATAATTTTGACGATAATAACTATGATAATGACGATATTAACGCCGATAACAACGATGATAATGACAATAATAACGACGATTTTAACGACGATAATAACGACGATAATATCGACGATAATAACGACGATAATAACGACGATAATAGCGATGATATTAACGTTGATTATAACTCCGATAATAACGACGAAATAACGACGATAACAACGATGATAATAACGATAATAACAACGATATTAACGACGATATTTATGAGGATAATAACGACGATAGCAACGATGATAATGACGATAATAACGACGACATTGACGACGATAATTTTGACGATAATAACTATGATAATGACGATATTAACGACGATAACAACGATGATAATGACAATAATATCTACGATTTTAACGACGATAATAACGACGATAATAACGACGATAATATCGACGATAATATCGACGATAATAACGACGAAATAACGACGATAACAACGATGATAATAACGATAATAACAACGATATTAACGACGATATTTATGAGGATAATAACGACGATAGCAACGATGATAATGACGATAATAACGACGACATTGACGACGATAATTTTGACGATAATAACTATGATAATGACGATATTAACGACGATAACAACGATGATAATGACAACAATATCTACGATTTTAACGACGATAATAACGACGATAATAACGACGATAATATCGACGATAATAACGACGATAATATCGACGATAATAACGACGATAATAACGACGATAATAGCGATGATATTAACGTTGATTATAACGCCGATAATAACGTTATATCGAAGATAATAACGACGATAATAACGACGATAACAACGATGATAATGACGAAATAACGACGATATTAACGACGATAATTATGAGGATAATAACGAAGATAACAACGATGAAAATGACGATAATAAACGACGATAATATCGACGATAATAATGACGATAATAACAACGATAACAACGATGATAATGACAAAATAACGTCGATATTAACGACGATAATTATGAGGCTAATAACGACGACATTGACGACGATAATTTTGACGATAATAACTATGATAATGACGATATTAACGACGATAACAACGATGATAATGACAATAATATCTACGATTTTAACGACGATAATAACGACGATAATAACGACGATAATATCGACGATAATATCGACGATAATAACGACGAAATAACGACGATAACAACGATGATAATAACGAAATAACAACGATATTAACGACGATATTTATGAGGATAATAACGTCGATATTAACGACGATAAATATGAGGATAATAACGACGACATTGACGAAGATAATTTTGACGATAATAACAATGATAATGACGAATATTAACGACGATAACAACGATGATAATGACAATAATATCTACGATTTTAACGACGATAATAACGACGATAATAACGACGATAATATCGACGATAATAACAACGATTATATCGACGATTAATAACGACGATAATAACGACGATAATAGCGATGATATTAACGTTGATTATAACGCCGATAATAACGTTATATCGAAGATAATAACGACGATAATAACGGACAATAACAACGATGATAATGACGAAATAACGACGATATTAACGACGATAATTATGAGGATAATAACGAAGATAACAACGATGAAAATGACGATAATAACGACGATAATATCGACGATAATAATGATGATAATAACAACGATAACAACGATGATAATGACAAAATAACGTCGATAATAACGACGATAATTATGAGGATAATAAACGACGACATTGACGACGATAATTTTGACGATAATAACTATGATATCGACGATATTAACGCCGACAACAACGATGATAATGACAATAATAACGACGTCTTTAACGTCGATAATAACGACGATAATAACGACGATAATTATGAGGATAATAACGACGATAAATAACGACGATAATAGCGATGATATTAACGTTGATTATAACGCCGATAATAACGTTATATCGAAGATAATAACGACGATAATAACAACGATATCAACGATGATAATGACAAAATAACGTCGATATTAACGACGATAATTATGAGGATAATAACGACGACATTGACGACGATAATTTTGACGATAACAACTATGATAATGACGATATTAACGCCGATAACAACGATGATAATGACAATAATAACGACGATTTTAACGACGATAATAACGACGATAATAACGACGATAATATCGACCGATAATAACGACGATAATATCGACGATAATAACGACGATAATAACGACGATAA
>CAJVQJ010000131.1:0-21096 GCA_911387685.1 Dolichovespula media
ACGACGATAATATCGATGTTAATGACGATAATAACGACGATATTAACGACGATAATAACGACGATAATAACGACGATAATAACGACGATAATAATGATGATAATAAGGATAATAACGACGATAATAACTACGATAATAACGACGATAAAACGACGATATTATCGACGATAATAAGGACGATAATAAGGACGATAATAACGACGATAATATCGATGATAATTACGATAATAACGACGATATTAGCGACGATAATAACGACGATAATAACGACGATAATATCGATGATAATGACGATAATAACGACGATATTAACGACGATAATAACGACGATAATAACGACGATAAAACGACGATATTAACGACGATAATAAGGACGATAATAAGGACGATAATAACGACGATAATATCGATGATAAGGACGATAATAACGACGATAATAACGACGATAATATCGATGATAATAACGATAATAACGACAATAATAACGATGATAATGACGATAATAAAGACGATTATAATGATGATAATAAGGATAATAACGACGATAATAACTACGATAATAACGACGAAAAAAGGACGATATTAACGACGATAATAAGGACGATAATAAGTACTATAATAACGACTATAATAACAACGATAATAACGATGATAATGACGATAATAACGACGATATTAACGACGATAATAACGACGATAATAACGACGATAATAACGACGATAAAACGACGATAAAAACGACGATAATTATGACAATAATAACAACGATATTAGCAACGATAATAACGACGATATTAACGACAAATATTACGACGATAATAACGATGATAATAACGATAATAACGACAATAATAACGATGATAATGACGATAATAAAGACGATAATAATGATGATAATAAGGATAATAACGACGATAATAACTACGATAATAACGACGATAAAACGACGATATTAACGACGATAATAAGGGAGATAATAAGGACGATAATAACGACGATAATAACGACGATAATATCGATGATAATAACGATAATAACGACAATAATAACGATGATAATGACGATAATAAAGACGATTATAATGATGATAATAAGGATAATAACGACGATAATAACTACGATAATAACGACGATAAAACGACGATATTAACGACGATAATAAGGACGATAATAAGTACGATATTAACGACGATAATAACGACGATAATATCGATGATAATGACGATAATAACGACGGTATTAACGACGATTATAACGACGATATTAACGACGATAATAACGACGATAATATCGATGATAATGACGATAATAACGACGGTATTAACGACGAATATTACGACGATAAAACGACGATATTAACGACGATAATGACGACGATAATAACGATGACAATGACGATAAAAAGGACGATAATAACAACGATATTAACGACGATAACAAGGACGATAATGACGACGATATTATTGATGACAATGACGATTATAACGACGATAATATCGATGTTAATGACGATAATAACGACGATATTAACGACGATAATAACGACGATAATAACGACGATATTAACGACGATAATAACGATGATAATAACGATAATAACGACAATAATAACGATGATAATGACGATAATAAAGACGATAATATTGATGATAATAAGGATAATAACGACGATAATAACTACGATAATAACGACGATAAAACGACGATATTAACGACGATAATAAGGACGATAATAACGACGATAATAACGACGATAATATCGATGATAATGACGATATTAGCGACGATAATAACGACGATAATAACGACGATAATATCGATGTTAATGACGATAATAAGGACGATATTAACGACGATAATAACGACGATAATAACGACGATAATATCGATGTTAATGACGATAATAACGACGATATTAACGACGATAATAACGACGATAATAACGACGATAATAACGACGATAATAATGATGATAATAAGGATAATAACGACGATAATAACTACGATAATAACGACGATAAAACGACGATATTATCGACGATAATAAGGACGATAATAAGGACGATAATAACGACGATAATATCGATGATAATTACGATAATAACGACGATATTAGCGACGATAATAACGACGATAATAACGACGATAATATCGATGATAATGACGATAATAACGACGATATTAACGACGATAATAACGACGATAATAACGACGATAAAACGACGATATTAACGACGATAATAAGGACGATAATAAGGACGATAATAACGACGATAATATCGATGATAAGGACGATAATAACGACGATAATAACGACGATAATATCGATGATAATAACGATAATAACGACAATAATAACGATGATAATGACGATAATAAAGACGATTATAATGATGATAATAAGGATAATAACGACGATAATATCTACGATAATAACGACGAAAAAAGGACGATATTAACGACGATAATAAGGACGATAATAAGTACTATAATAACGACTATAATAACAACGATAATAACGATGATAATGACGATAATAACGACGATATTAACGACGATAATAACGACGATAATAACGACGATAAAACGTCGATATTGACGACGATAATAAGGACGATAATAACGACGATAATAACGACGATAATATCGATGATAATGACGATAATAACGACGATATTAACGACGATAATAACGACGATATTAACGACGATAATAACCACGATAAAACGACGATATTAACGACGATAATAAAGATGATAATAAGGACGATAATAACGACGATAATATCGATGATAATGACGATAATAACGACGATATTAACGACGATATTAACGACGATAATAAGGAAGATAATAAGGACGATAATAACGACGATAATAACGACGATAATATCGATGATAATGACGATAATAACGACGATATTAACGACGATAATAAGGACGATAATAACGACTATAAAAGGACGATAAATACTATTATAATTATGACGATAATATCGACGATAATTACGATGATAATCACGATAATAACGACGATAATAACGACGATAATATCGATGTTAATGACGATAATAACGACGATACTAACGACGATAATAACGACGATAAAACGACGATATTAACGACGATATTAACGACGATAAAACGACGATAATAACGACGATAATATCGATGATAATGACGATAATAACGACGATATTAACGACGATAATAACGACGATAATAACGACGATAAAACGACGATATTAACGACGATAATAAGGACGATAATAAGGACGATAATAACGACGATAATATCGATGATAAGGAAAATAATAACGACGATAATAACGACGATAATATCGATGATAATAACGATAATAACGACAATAATAACGATGATAATGACGATAATAAAGACGATTATAATGATGATAATAAGGATAATAACGACGATAATAACTACGATAATAACGACGAAAAAAGGACGATATTAACGACGATAATAAGGACGATAATAAGTACTATAATAACGACTATAATAACAACGATAATATCGATGATAATGACGATAATAACGACGATATTAACGACGATAATAACGACGATAATAACGACGATAAAACGTCGATATTGACGACGATAATAAGGACGATAATAACGACGATAATAACGACGATAATATCGATGATAATGACGATAATAACGACGATATTAACGACGATAATAACGACGATATTAACGACGATAATAACCACGATAAAACGACGATATTAACGACGATAATAAAGATGATAATAAGGACGATAATAACGACGATAATATCGATGATAATGACGATAATAACGACGATATTAACGACGATATTAACGACGATAATAAGGACGATAATAAGTACGATAATAACGACGAAAATAACGACGATAATATCGATGATAATGACGATGATAATCACGATAATAACGACGATAATAACGACGATAATATCGATGTTTATGACGATAATAACGACGATATTAACGACGATAATAACGACAATAATAACGCCGATAAAACGACGATATTAACGACGATAAAGCGACGATAATAACGACGATAATATCGATGATAATGACGATAATAACGACGAAAATAACGACGATATTAACGACGATAATAACGATGATAATAACGATAATAACGACAATAATAACGATGATAATGACGATAATAAAGACGATAATATTGATGATAATAAGGATAATAACGACGATAATAACTACGATAATAACGACGATAAAACGACGATATTAACGACGATAATAAGGACGATAATAACGACGATAATAACGACGATAATATCGATGATAATGACGATAATAACGACGATATTAACGACGATAATAACGACGATATTAACGACGATAATAACGACGATAATAATGATGATAATGGCGATAATAACGACGATATTAACGACGATAATAACGACGATAATAACGACGATAATAATTATGATAATAAGGTTAATAACGACGATAATAACTACGATAATAACGACGATAAAACGACGATATTATCGACGATAATAAGGACGATAATAAGGACGATAATAACGACGATAATATCGATGATAATGACGATAATAACGACGATATTAGCGACGATAATAACGACAATAATAACGACGATAATATCGATGTTAATGACGATAATAAGGACGATATTAACGACGATAATAACGACGATAATAACGACGATAATATCGATGTTAATGACGATAATAACGACGATATTAACGACGATAATAACGACGATAATAACGACGATAAAACGACGATATTAACGACGATAAAGCGACGATAATAACGACGATAAAACGACGATATTATCGATGATAATAAAGACGATAAAAAGGACGATAATAACGACGATAATATCGATGATAATGACGATAATAACGACGATATTAACGACGATAATAACGACGATAATATCGATGTTAATGACGATAATAACGACGATAATAACGACGATAAAACGACGATATTAACGACGATAAAGCGACGATAATAACGACGATAATATCGATGATAATGACGATAATAACGACGATATTAACGACTATATTAACGACGATAATAAGGACGATAATAAGTACGATAATAACGACGAAAATAACGACGATAATATCGATGATAATGACGATAATAACGACGATATTAACGACGATAATGACGACGATAATATCGATGATAATGACGATAATAACGACTGTATTAACGACGATAATAACTACGATAATAACGACGATATTAACGACGATAATAACGACGATAATATCGATGATAATGACGATAATAATGACGATATTAACGACGATAATAACGACGATAATAACGACGATAATAAGGATAATAACGACGATAATAACTACGATAATAACGACGATAGAACGACGATATTAACGACGATAAAGCGACGATAATAACGACGATAATATCGATGATAATGACGATAATAACGACGATATTAACGACTATATTAACGACGATAATAAGGACGATAATAAGTACGATAATAACGACGAAAATAACGACGATAATATCGATGATAATGACGATAATAACGACGATATTAACGACGATAATGACGACGATAATATCGATGATAATGACGATAATAACGACTGTATTAACGACGATAATAACTACGATAATAACGACGATATTAACGACGATAATAACGACGATAATATCGATGATAATGACGATAATAATGACGATATTAACGACGATAATAACGACGATAATAACGACGATAATAAGGATAATAACGACGATAATAACTACGATAATAACGACGATAAAGCGACGATAATAACGACGATAATATCGATGATAATGACGATAATAACGACGATAATAACGACGATATTAACGACGATAATAACGATGATAATAACGATAATAACGACAATAATAACGATGATAATGACGATAATAAAGACGATAATATTGATGATAATAAGGATAATAACGACGATAATAAGGACGATAATAACGACGATAATAACGACGATAATATCGATGATAATGACGATATTAGCGACGATAATAACGACGATAATAACGACGATAATATCGATGTTAATGACGATAATAAGGACGATATTAACGACGATAATAACGACGATAATAATGACGATAATATCGATGTTAATGACGATAATAACGACGATATTAACGACGATAATAACGACGATAATAACGACGATAATAACGACGATAATAATGATGATAATAAGGATAATAACGACGATAATAACTACGATAATAACGACGATAAAACGACGATATTATCGACGATAATAAGGACGATAATAAGGACGATAATAACGACGATAATATCGATGATAATGACGATAATAACGACGATATTAGCGACGATAATAACGACGATAATAACGACGATAATATCGATGATAATGACGATAATAACGACGATATTAACGACGATAATAACGACGATAATAACGACGATAAAACGACGATATTAACGACGATAATAAAGACGATAATAAGGACGATAATAACGACGATAATATCGATGATAAGGACGATAATAACGACGATAATAACGACGATAATATCGATGATAATAACGATAATAACGACAATAATAACGATGATAATGACGATAATAAAGACGATTATAATGATGATAATAAGGATAATAACGACGATAATAACTACGATAATAACGACGAAAAAAGGACGATATTAACGACGATAATAAGGACGATAATAAGTACTATAATTACGACTATAATAACAACGATAATAACGATGATAATGACGATAATAACGACGATATTAACGACGATAATAACGACGATAATAACGACGATAATAACGACGATAAAACGACGATAAAAACGACGATAATTATGACAATAATAACGACGATATTAGCAACGATAATAACGACGATATTAACGACAAATATTACGACGATAATAACGATGATAATAACGATAATAACGACAATAATAACGATGATAATGACGATAATAAAGACGATAATAATGATGATAATAAGGATAATAACGACGATAATAACTACGATAATAACGACGATAAAACGACGATATTAACGACGATAATAAGGGAGATAATAAGGACGATAATAACGACGAATATAACGACGATAATATCGATGATAATGACGATAATAACGACGATATTAACGACGATATTAACGACGATAATATCGATGATAATGACGATAATAACGACGGTATTAACGACGATAATAACGACGATAATAACGACAATAAAACGACGATATTAACGACGATAATAAGGACGATAATAACGACGATAATAACGACGATAATATCGATGATAATGACGATAATAACGACGATAATAATGATGATAATAAGGATAATAACGACGATAATAACTACGAAAATAACGACGATAAAACGACGATATTATCGACGATAATAAGGACGATAATAAGGACGATAATAACGACGATAATATCGATGATAATGACGATAATAACGACGATATTAACGACGATAATAACGACGATAATAACGACGATAAAAAGACGATAAAAACGACGATAATTATGACGATAATAACGACGATATTAGCAACGATAATAACCACGATATTAACGACAAATATTACGACGATAATAACGATGATAATAACGATAATAACGACAATAATAACGATGATAATGACGATAATAAAGACGATAATAATGATGATAATAAGGATAATAACGACGATAATAACTACGATAATAACGACGATAAAACGACGATAATAACGACGATAATAAGGACGATAATAAGTACGATAATAACGACGAAAATAACGACGATATTATCGATGATAATGACGATAATAACGACGATATTAACGACGATATTAACGACGATAATATCGATGATAATGACGATAATAACGACGGTATTAACGACGATAATAACGACGATAATAACGACAATAAAACGACGATATTAACGACGATAATAAGGACGATAATAACGACGATAATAACGACGATAATATCGATGATAATGACGATAATAACGACGATAATAATGATGATAATAAGGATAATAACGACGATAATAACTACGAAAATAACGACGATAAAACGACGATATTATCGACGATAATAAGGACGATAATAAGGACGATAATAACGACGATAATATCGATGATAATGACGATAATAACGACGATATTAACGACGATAATAACGACGATAATAACGACGATAATATCGATGTTAATGACGATAATAACGACGATAAAACGACGATATTAACGACGATAATATGGACGATAATAACGACGATAATAACGACGATAATATCGATGATAATGACGATAATAACGACGATATTAACGACGATAATAACGACGATAAAACGACGATAAAAACGACGATAATTATGACGATAATAACGACGGTATTAGCAACGATAATAACGACGATATTAACGACAAATATTACGACGATAATAACGATGATATTAACGATAATAATACAATAAAAACGATGATAATGACGATAATAAAGACGATAATAAGATGATAATAAGGATAATAACGACGATAATAACTACGATAATAACGACGATAAAACGACGATATTATCGACGATAATAAGGACGATAATAAGTACGATAATAACGACGATAATAACAACGATAATATCGATGATAATGACGATAATAACGACGATATTAACGACGATAATAACGACAATATTAACGATGATAATAACGACGATAATATCGATGATAATAACGATAATAACGAAAATAATAACGATGATAATGACGATAATAAAGACGATTATAATGATGATAATAAGGATAATAACGACGATAATAACTACGATAATAACGACGATAAAACGACGATATTAACGACGATAATATGGACGATAATAAGTACGATAATAACGACGATAATAACAACGATAATATCGATGATAATGACGATAATAACGACGATATTAACGACGATAATAACGACAAAATTAACGACGATAATAACGACGATAATATCGATGATAATGACGATAATAACGACGGTATTAACGACGAATATTACGACGATAAAACGACGATATTAACGACGATAATGACGACGATAATAACGATGACAATGACGATAATAACGACGATAAAACGACGATATTAACGACGATAATAAAGACGATAATAAGGACGATAATAACGACGATAATATCGAAGATAATGACGATAATAACGACGATATTAACGACGATATTAACGACGATAATAAGGACGATAATAAGTACGATAATAACGACGAAAATAACGACGATAATATCGATGATAATGACGATAATAACGACGATATTAACGACGATAATAATGATGATAATGGCGATAATAACGACGATATTAACGACGATAATAACGACGATAATAACGACGATAATAACGACGATAATAACGACGATAATATCGATGATAATAACGATAATAACGACAATAATAACGATGATAATGACTAAAATAAAGACGATTATAATGATGATAATAAGGATAATAACGACGATAATAACTACGATAATAACGACGATAAAACGACGATATTAACGACTATAATAACGACGATAATAATGATGATATTGACGATATTAACGACGATAATAACGACGATAATAACGACGATAATAATGATGATAATAAGGATAATAACGACGATAATAACTACGATAATAACGACGATAAAACGACGATATTATCGACGATAATAAGGACGATAATAAGGACGATAATAACGACGATAATAAAGACGATAAAACGACGATAAAAACGACGATAATTATGACGATAATAACGACGATATTAGCAACGATAATAACGACGATATTAACGACAAATATTACGACGATAATAACGATGATAATAACGATGATAATGACGATAATAACGACGATATTAACGACGATAATAACGACGATAATAACGACGATAATAATGATGATAATAAGGACGATAATATCGATGATAATGACGATAATAAAGACGATTATAATGATGATAATAAGGATAATAACGACGATAATAACTACGATAATAACGACGATAAAACGACGATATTAACGACGATAATAAGGTCGATAATAACGACGATAATAACGACGATAATATCGATGATAGTGACGATAATAACGACGATATTAACGACGATAATAACGACGATAATAACGACGATAATAATGATGATAATAAGGATAATAACAACGATAACAACTACGATAATAACGACGATAAAACGACGATATTATCGACGATAATAAGGACGATAATAAGGACGATAATGACGACGATAATAACTACGATAATAACGACGATAAAACGACGATATTATCGACGATAATAAGGACGATAATAAGGACGATAATGACGACGATAATAACGACGATAATATCGATGATAATGACGATAATAACGACGATATTAACGACGACAATAACGACGATAATAACGACGATAATAATGATGATAATGACGATAATAACGACGATAATAACGACGATAATAACGACGATAATAACGACGATAATAATGTTGATAATAAGGATAATAACGACGATAATAACTACGATAATAACGACGATAAAACGACGATATTAACGACGATAATAAGGACGATAATAACGACGATAATATCGATGATAATGACGATAATAAAGACGATTATAATGATGATAATAAGGATAATAACGACGATAATAACTACGATAATAACGACGATAAAACGACGATATTAACGACGATAATAAGGACGATAATAACGACGATAATAACGACGATAATATCGATGATAATGACGATAATAACGACGATATTAACGACGATAATAACGACGATAATAACGACGATAATAATGATGATAATAAGGATAATAACGACGATATTAACGACGATAATAACGACGACAATAACGACGATAATAATGATGATAATAAGGATAATAACGACGATAATAACTACGATAATAACGACGATAAAACGACGTTATTATCGACGATAATAAGGACGATAATAAGGACGATAATAACGACGATAATATCGATGATAATGACGATAATAACGACGATATTAACGACGATAATAACAACGATAATAACGACGATAATATCGATGTTAATGACGATAATAACGACGATATTAACGACGATAATAACGACGATAATAACGACGATAATATCGATGATAATGACGATAATAACGACGATATTAACGACGATAATAACGACGATAATAATGATGATAATAAGGATAATAACGACGATATTAACGACGATAATAACGACGACAATAACGACGATAATAATGATGATAATAAGGATAATAACGACGATAATAACTACGATAATAACGACGATAAAACGACGTTATTATCGACGATAATAAGGACGATAATAAGGACGATAATAACGACGATAATATCGATGATAATGACGATAATAACGACGATATTAACGACGATAATAACAACGATAATAACGACGATAATATCGATGTTAATGACGATAATAACGACGATATTAACGACGATAATAACGACGATAATAACGACGATAATATCGATGTTAATGACGATAATAACGACGATATTAACGACGATAATAACGACGATAATAACGACGATAAAACGACGATATTAACGACGATAAAGCGACGATAATAACGACGATAATATCGATGATAATGACGATAATAACGACGATATTAACGACGATAATAACGACGATAATATCGATGATAATGACGATAATAACGACGGTATTAACGACGAATATTACGACGATAAAACGGCGATATTAACGACGATAATGACGACGATAATAACGATGACAATGACGATAATAACGACGCTAAAACGACGATATTAACGACGATAATAAGGACGATAATAAGGACGATAATAACGACGATATTATCGATGATAATGACGATACTAACGACGATATTAACGACGATATTAACGACGATAATAAGGACGATAATAACGACGATAATAACGACGATAATAACGACGATAATATCGATGATAATAACGATAATAACGACAATAATAACGATGATAATGACGATAATAAAGACGATTATAATGATGATAATAAGGATAATAACGACGATAATAACGACGATAATAACGACGATAATAATGATGATAATAAGGATAATAACGACGATAATAACTACTATAATAACGACGATAAAACGACGATATTATCGACGATAATAAGGACGATAAAAAGGACGATAATATCGATGATAATGACGATAATAACGACGATATTAACGACGATAATAACGACGATAATAACGACGATAATATCGATGTTTATGACGATATTAACGACGATAATAACGACGATAAAACGACGATATTAACGACGATAAAGCGACGATAATAACGACGATAATATCGATGATAACGACGATAATAACTACGATAATAACGACGATAAAACGACGATATTAACGACGATAATAAGTACGATAATAACGACGAATATAACGACGATAATATCGATGATAATGACGATAATAACGACAATATTAACGACGATAATAACGACGATAATATCGATGATAATGACGATAATAACGACGGTATTAACGACGATAATAACGACGATAAAACGACGATATTAACGAGGATAATAAGGACGATAATAACGACGATAATAACGACGATAATATCGATGATAATGACGATAATAAGGACGATAATATGGTCGATAATAACGGCGATAATAACGACGATAATATCGATGATAATGACGATAATAACGACGATATTAACGACGGTATTAACGACGATAATAACGACGATAACAAGGATGATAATGATGACGATATTATCGATGACAATGACGATAATAACGACGATAATATCGATGATAATGACGATAATAACGACAATATTAACGACGATAATAACGACGATAAAACGACTATATTAACGACGATAATAAGGACGATAATAACGACGATAATAACGGCTATAATATCGATGATAATGACGATAATAACGACGATATTAACGACGATAATAACGACGATAAAACGACGATATTAACGACGATAATAAGGACGATAATAACGACGATAATAACGACGATAATAACGACGATAATATCGATGATAATAACGATAATAACGACAATAATAACGATGATAATGACGATAATAAAGACGATTTTAATGATGATAATAAGGATAATAACGACGATAATAACTACGATAATAACGACGATAAAACGACGATATTGACGACGATAATAAGGACGATAATAAGTACGATAATATACGACGATAATATCAACGATAATATCGATGATAATGACGATAATAACGACGATATTAACGACGATAATAACGACGATATTATCGACGATAATAACGACGATAATATCGATGATAATGACGATAATAACGACGGTATTAACGACGAATATTACGACGATAAAACGGCGATATTAACGACGATAATGACGACGATAATAACGATGACAATGACGATAATAACGACGATATTAACGACGATAATAACGACGATATTAACGACGATAATAAGGACGATAATTAGTACGATAATAAGGACGATAATAACGACGATAATATCGATGATAATGACGATAATAACGACGATATTAACGACGATAATAACGACGATAATAACGACGATAAAACGACGATATTAACGACGATAATAAGGACGATAATAAGGACGATAATAACGACGATAATATCGATGATAATGACGATAATAACGACGATATTAACGACGATAATAACGACGATAATATCGATGATAATGACGATAATAACGACGGTATTAACGACGAATATTACGACGATAAAACGACGATCTTAACGACGATAATGACGACGATAATAACGATGACAATGACGATAATAACGACGATAATAACGACGATAAAACGACGATAATAACGACGATATTAACGACGATAACAAGGACGATAATGACGACGATAATATGGTGACAATGACGATAATAACGAAGATAATATCGATGTTAATGACGATAATAACGACGATATTAACGACGATAATAACGACGATAACAACGACGATAAAACGACGATAAATACGATGATAATTATGACGATAATAAGGACGATAATAACGACGATAATAACGACGATAATATCGATGATAATGACGATAATAACGACGATATTAACGACGATAACAAGGACGATAATGACGACGATAATATCGATGACAATGACGATAATAACGACGATAATATCGATGTTAATGACGATAATAACGACGATATTAACGACGATAATAACGACGATAATAACGACGATAAATACGATGATAATTATGACAATAATAACGACGATAATAACGACGATATTAACGAGAAATATTACGACGATAATAACGATGATAATGACGATAATAACGACGATATTAACGACGATATTAACGACGATAATAACGACGATAATAACGACAATAAAACGACGATATTAACGACGATAAAAGGACGATAATTAAGACGATAATAACGACGATAAAACGAAGATAATAACGACGATAAAAACGACAATGAAACGACGATTTTATGACCGTAATGACGACGATAATAACGATGACAATGACGATAATAACGACGATAATATTGATGATAATGACGATAATAACGACGGTATTAACGACGAATATTACGACGATAAAACGACGATATTAACGACGATAATGACGACGATAATAACGATGACAATGACGATTATAACGACGATAATAACGACGATAAAACGACGATAATAACGACGATATTAACGACGATAACAAGGACGATAATGACGACGATATTATCGATGACAATGACGATAATAACGAAGATAATATCGATGTTAATGACGATAATAACGACGATAATAACTACGATTATAACGACGATAAAACGACGATATTAACGACGATAATAAGGACGATAATAAGTACGATAATAACGACGATAATAACGACGATAATAACGACGATAATATCGATGATAATGACGATAATAACGAGGATATTAACGACGATAATAACGACGATAAAACGACGATAAATACTATTATAATTATGACGATAATATCGACGATAATAACGATGATAATCACGATAAAAACGACGATATTAATGACGATATTAACGACGAATATTACGACGATAATAACGATGATAAAGACGATGATAATGACGATATTAACGACGATAATAACAACGATAATTACGACAATAAAACGACGATAATAGCGACGATTATAACGACGATAAAACGAAGATAATAACGACGATAAAAACGACAATAAAACGACGATATTATGACGATAATGACGACGATAATAACGATGACAATGACGATAATAACGACGATAATATCGATGATAATGACGATAATAACGACGGTATTAACGACGAATATTACGACGATAAAACGACGATATTAACGACGATAATTACGACGATAATAACGATGACAATGACGATAATAACGACGATAATAAAGACGATAAAACGACGATAATAACGACGATATTAACGACGATAACAAGGACGATAATGACGACGATATTATCGATGACAATGACGATAATAACGACGATATTAGCAACGATAATAACGACGATATTAACGACAAATATTACGACGATAATAACGATGATAATAACGATAATAACGACAATAATAACGATGATATTGACGGTAATAAAGGCGATAATAATGATGATGATAAGGATAATAACGACGATAATAACTACGATAATAACGACGATAAAACGACGATATTATCGACGATAATAAGGACGATAATAAGGACGATAATAACGACGATTATAACGACGATAATATCGATGATAATGACGATAATAACGACGATATTAACGACGATAATAACGACGATAAATACTATTATAAAACGACGATAAATACTATTATAATTATGACGATAATATCGACGATAATAACGCTGATAATCACGATAATAACAACGATAATAACGACGATAATATCGATGTTAATGACGATAATAACGACGATATTAACGACGATAATAACGACGATAATAACGACGATAAAACGACGATATTAACGACGATAAAGCGACGATAATAACGACGATAATAACGATGATAATAACGATAATAACGATAATAATGACGATAATAAAGACGATTATAATAATGATAATAAGAATAATAACGACGATTATAACTACAATAATAACGACCATAAAACGACGATATTAACGACGATAATAAGGACGATAATAAGGAAGATAATAACGACGATAATAACGACGATAATATCGATGATAATGACGATAATAACGACGATATTAACGACGATAATAACGACGATAACAAGGACGATAATGACGACGATGATATGGTGACATTGACGATAATAACGAAGATAATATCGATGTTTATGAGGATAATAACGACGATATTAACGACGATAATAACGACGATAATAACGACGATAAAACGACGATAAATACGATGATAATTATGACGATAATAACGACGATAATAACGACGATATTAACGAAAAATATTACGACGATAATAACGATGATAATGACGATAATAACGACGATAATAACGACGATATTAACGACAATAATAACGACGATAATAACGACGATAATAACGACAATAAAACGACGATATTAACGACGATAAAAGGACGATAATAACGACGACATTAACGACGATAATTACGATGATAATGAGGATAATAACGATGATATTAACGACGATAATAACGACGATAAAACGACGATATTACGACGATAATGACGACGATAATAACGATGACAATGACGATAATAACGACGATATTATCGATGATAATGACGATGATAATGACGATAATAACGACGATATTAACGACGATAATAACGACGATAATAACGACGATAAATACGATGATAATTATGACGATAATAACGACGATATTAACGACAAATATTACGACGATAATAACGATGATAATAACGATAATAACGACAATAATAACGATGATAATGAAGATAATAAAGACGATAATTATGATGATAATAAGGATAATAACGACGATAATAACTACGATAACAACGACGATAAAACGACGATATTAACGACGATAATAAGGACGATTATAACGACGATAATATCGATATTAATGACGATAATAACGACGATATTAAGGACGATAATAACGACGATAAAACGACGATAAATACGATGATAATTATGACGATAATAACGACGATAATAACGACGATATTAACGAGGATAATTACGATGATAATGACGATAATAACGATGATATTAACGATGATAATAACGACGATAAAACGACGATAATAACGACGATATTAACGACGATATTAACGACGATAACAAGGCTGATAATGACGACGATAATAACGACGATAAAACGACGATAATAACGACGATATTAACGACGATAACAAGGACGATAATGACGACGATAATATGGTGACAATGACGATAATAACGAAGATAATATCGATGTAAATGACGATAATAACGACGATATTAACGACGATAATAACGACGATAATAACGACGATAAAACGACGATAAATACGATGATAATAATGACGATAATAACGACGATATTAACGACAAATATTACGACGATTATAACGATGATAATAACGATAATAACGACAATAATAACGATGATAATGACGATAATAAAGACGATAATTATGATGATAATAAGGATAATAACGACGATAATAACTACGATAATAACGACGATAAAACGACGATATTAACGACGATTATAAGGACGATAATAACGACGATAATGACGACGATAATATTGATGATAATGACGATAATAACGACGATATTAACGACGATAATAACGACGATAATAGCGACGATAATAACGACGATAAAACGACGATAAATACTATGATAATTATGACGATAATATCGACGATAATAACGATGATAATCACGATAATGACGACGATAATAACGACGACATTAACGACGATAATAACGACGATAATAACGACGATAATAACGACGATAAAACGACGATATTAACGACGATAGAAAGACGATAATAACGACGACATTAACGACGACAATTACGATGATAATGAGGATAATAACGATGATATTAACCACGATAATAACAACGTTAATAACGATGATAATAACGACGATAAAACGACGATAATAACGACGATAAAAACGACGATAATTATGACAATAATAACGACGATATTAACGACGATAAAAACGACGATAAAACGACGATAAAAACGACGATAATTATGACGATAATAACGACGATAATATCGATGATAATGACGATAATAACGACGGTATTAACGACGAATATTACGTCGATAAAACGACGATATTAACGACGATAATGACGATGATAATAACGATGTCAATGACGATAATAACGACGATAATAACGACGATAAAACGACGATAATAACGACGATATTAACGACGATAATTACGATGATAATGTGGATAATAACGATGACATTAACGACGATAATAACAACGTTAATAACCATGATAATAACGACGATAAAACGACGATAATAACGACGATAAAAACGACGATAATTATGACAATAATAACGACGATATTAACGACGATAAAAACGACGATAAAACGACGATAAAACGATAATAACGACGGTATTAACGACGAATATTACGTCGATAAAACGACGATATTAACGACGATAATGACGACGATAATAACGATGACAATGACGATAATAACGACGATAATAACGACGATAAAACGACGATAATAACGACGATATTAACGACGATAACAAGGACGATAATGACGACGATAATATCGATGACAATGACGATAATAACGACGATAATATCGATGTTAATGACGATAATAACGACGATAAAACGACTATAAATACGATGATAATTATGACGATAATAACGACTATAATAACGACGATATTAACGACGATAATTACGATGATAATGACGATAATAACGACGATATTAACGACGATAATAACGACGATAATAACGACGATAAAACGACGATATTATGACGATAATGACGACGATAATAACGATGACAATGACGATAATAACGACGATAATATCGATGATACTGACGATAATAACGACGATATTAATGACGATAACAAAAACGATAATGAAGACGATAATATCGAAGACAATGACGATAATAACGACGATAATATCGATGTTAATAACGATAATAACGACGATATTAACGACGATAATAACGACGATAATAACGACGATAAAACGACGAAATTAACGACGATAAAACGACGATAATAACGACGATATTAACGACGATAATAACGACGATAATAACGACGATAATAACGACGATAAAACGACGATAAATACTATGATAATTATGACGATAATATCGACGATAATAACGATGATAATCACGATAATGACGACGATATTAACGACGATAATAACGACGATAATAACGATGACAATGACGATAATATCGATGATAATGACGATACTAGCGACGATATTAACGACGAATATTACGTCGATAAAACGACGATATTAACGACGATAATAACGACGATAATAACGATGACAATGACGATAATAACGACGATAATAACGACGATAAAACGACGATAATAACGACGATATTAACGACGATAACAAGGACGATAATGACGACGATATTATCGATGACAATGACGATAATAACGAAGATAATATCGATGTTAATGACGATAATAACGACGATAATAACTACGATTATAACGACGATAAAACGACGATATAAACGACGATAATAAGGACGATAATAAGTAAGATAATAACGACGATAATAACGACGATAATAACGACGATAATATCGATGATAATGACGATAATAACGAGGATATTAACTACGATAATAACGACGATAAAACGACGATAATAACGACGATATTAACGACGATAACAAGGACGATAATGACGACGATATTATCGATGACAATGACGATAATAACGAAGATAATATCGATGTTAATGACGATAATAACGACGATAATAACTACGATTATATCGACGATAAAACGACGATATTAACGACGATAATAAGGACGATAATAAGTACGATAATAACGACGATAATAACGACGATAATAACGACGATAATATCGATGATAATGACGATAATAACGAGGATATTAACGACGATAATAACGACGATAAAACGACGATAAATACTATTATAATTTTGACGATAATATCGACGATAATAACGATGATAATCACGATAATAACGACGATATTAATGACGATATTAACGACGAATATTACGACGATAGTAACGATGATAAAGACGATGATAATGACGATAATAACGACGATAATAACAACGATAATTACGACAATAAAACGACGATAATAGCGACGATTATAACGACGATAAAACGAAGATAATAACGACGATAAAAACGACAATAAAACGACGATATTATGACGATAATGACGACGATAATAACGATGACAATGACGATAATAACGACGATAATATCGATGATAATGTCGATAATAACGACGGTATTAACGACGAATATTACGACGATAAAACGACGATATTAACGACGATAATGACGACGATAATAACGATGACAATGACGATAATAACGACGATAATAAAGACGATAAAACGACGATAATAACGACGATATTAACGACGATAACAAGGACGATAATGACGACGATATTATCGATGACAATGACGATAATAACGACGATATTAGCAACGATAATAACGGCGATATTAACGACAAATATTACGACGATAATAACGATGATAATAACGATAATAACGACAATAATAACGATGATATTGACGGTAATAAAGGCGATAATAATGATGATGATAAGGATAATAACGACGATAATAACTACGATAATAACGACGATAAAACGACGATATTATCGACGATAATAAGGACGATAATAAGGACGATAATAACGACGATTATAA
>CAJVQJ010000132.1:0-5000 GCA_911387685.1 Dolichovespula media
TTTTTATTATTATTTTTTATTATTATTTTATACGAGTACCGTTATTCTTTATGGGCGCCGAAAGCGCCCACGACGTACTAAAGAATAAAAAAAAAAAAAATTAAGAAAAGAAAAAAAGAAAAATAAAATATGTCAATATAATTTATTCATTTTTTTTTTCTTTTTATTTCGAATAGACGCATCGAGAAGTCGCAAAAGTCTCGAACGATCGTGACACCCCGTTAAACTCCTTCTCCTTGATGAATTTTATACCTCCCTGACGCGTCTATACACAACCTTCTTCGTTCTTTTCCCTTTCTCTTTCACACACAGAGAGTTCCTTTATCTAAGCGTCTATTCACTCGCTGACATTCTATGTACTTTGCCTAGTGATGTATTTCCGCTCTATCTCTCTCTCTCCCCCCCCCCCCCCCCCCCCCACCCACCCCCACCTCTCTCTCTCTTTTTTCTCTCTCTCTCTTATTCAATGTGTTTGGTTCTCGTCATCGACTATCCCACGTCGCACATTTTACGTTGATATTACGTCCAACTAATAACCCGTCAATGATTAAATACGAATGTTTAAAATATAAAAATACATTTTTTATTTGTTTATCACTCGTTATATAAAACATATCTATCTTAAATATCACTCGAATAATATTCGCGCATCTAATAATTATTATTTTTATTCAGTTTTCCTTCTTTCTTTCTTTTTTTTTTTTTTTATTATTATGTTTCGTATTATTATTATTATTATTATTATTATTATTATTATTATTATTATTATTATTATTATTATTATTAAATTTTACGCCACAGAAATAAACGTAATGCAAAATTAATATAACCATGATAGTTGAATTTATGTTTACAATAGTTTGTAACAACGATAATAAATATTAATTAATTATTATAATATTACTATAATATAATTGTACTCAGGTATGGATTAATAATTATGTTGTCATTGTACGTAATAATAACAGCAGCAGCAACAATATTGTAATAATAATATTATAACAATAAATAAAATAATAATAATAATAATAATAATAATAATAATAATAATAATAATAATAATAATAATAATAATAAAAATGTTTCTGGTAGTCTAAGCTAAACAACTGAATCAACTCTGGAATTCTCGGAACTCTTAGCTGAAATATCTTACCGACGTCAAAAGAAGAGAAGATAGATATACGCGTGACATCTCGCTAAGCGAAAAAGAACGAAAGAAAGAAAAAGAGAAAGAGAAAAAAAAATAAAAGAAAAGAAGAAAAACGCAAAAAAAAAAAGAGGAAGAAGAAGAAGTATAAAAAAAGGAATGAGCATATTGCTAACTCAACTTCGTACATTCCAAGCGGGTTTTATCGCCGTCGTAAGGAAAAGGAAAAATGGGAGGGGGGGAAAAACTAACAATAAAAACATAATAAAAAAGGAATAAAAAGATGATAGTAATAAAAAAAATAGAGAGAGAGAGAGAGAGAGAGAGAGAGAGAGAAAGAGAGAAAGAGAGAAGAAAAGAAAAATAGCCATAGGAAGTATCTAAACGTTTAGTCAACTACTGCGAGAAACGTCACTTTATACGTTTCTGGTTTTTTGTTGCTGTTGTTGTTGATTTTTTTCTCTTTCTCTCTCTCTCTCTCTCTTTTTTTCTCTTCTTTTCTTTTCTTTTTATTTCTAAGCCGCGTGCCTTTTTCGCGGCTACTGCCTGCTGATAGCTCCTTCAAGATGAGGAAAATGTGAATGTGTCAGTTATAGTACTAAGAACGTATCTCTCTATCTATCTATCTATGCACACGCGCGCGTATATGCCTGTGTGTATCTCTTTCTATATTTCCTATGTATGTTTTGGTACGGTACGACAGCATCAACCTCGGCGCGATTCGTCTCACGTACGCTAAGTTCTCCTCTTTCTCTCGTCGTCCTCGTCGTCGTCGTCATTGTCGTCATCGTCTTCGTCATCGTCGTCGTCGTCGTCGTCTTCGTCGTCGTCGTCGTCGTCGTAGTTCTCATCGTCGTCTTAGTCGTCTTCGTTGGCCGTTGAAAGACACGAAAGATAAAGGGGGGTAGGTAGAAAAGGCCTCGAAGAAACTGGAGCATGCACTTTTAACGCACGCCTTGGCTCTCTCGCGCACTCGAGACATTTCGTTTTTATTCCAGAAGAGTAGAGTGTTCCTATAGTCCAAACGACTATATACATACATACATACATACATACATACATACATACATACATACATACATATATACATATACATATATATATATATATATATATATATATATATAATGGACGTATGTATGCATAAAAGAAAATGAATTCATGATTTTTCGTTACATTATGCAAATAAATCTTTATTATTATCCCATTGGAAATTTATTTATCAATTTACATTCCTATCTTACGTTTTACGCAGACGTAAATAGCTTTAACTCGAATGGAAGGAATAATATTTAAATTAAGTAGATATCTTCGAAATGTCAGGTTCGTTTGTAATATCGAAAAGTAATTTGTTTTAAGATCATTGTTTTTTCTTTTTCTTTTTTTTTTTTTTTTTGTTTGCGTTCTACGAGAGGGTACCATTTAATCGTCTAATAAAACAGAAAATCGTAAAAGCAACAACGACCTCTCTAAATCGGATCATGAAATGACATTTTTTGTATCGCGATTAAATCTTTTTTATTTTTTTTCTTTTTTCTTTTTTTTTTTTCGTTTTTTCCTATATCGTAAAAGAATCATCATGATCGTCGTTGCTACGAGTCACCGTAAATATAAGTGTACGATGTTAAATGTAGACGTGATACCATACTTAAATGTAATTTTTGTGTGTTTTTATATATATATATATATATATATATATATATATATATATATAAATATTTTTTTCACCCTTACACAACAAACGTCGAAAAAAATCCTTCATTGATATCTTTATTTCTTTTTTGTTTTTTTTTTTTTTCATCTTAAATTTACCTCGTCGAATAAAATTTCATTTAATTATTATCTCGTGTTCTACAACGATCCAACGTTCACGTCAGTTTTCATTCAACCGTACGTATTGACCATTCAATTTAATCATGGAACATTTGACGCCATTGTGATAAAAAGCTTATTATCAATATCAATCGTCTGTGTCTTGTGCAAACAGAAAGAAAATAACGTGAAATTTTCGCTCGTTAACGCGCCTCCCCAAGTAAACACATTAGATATTCAACGTACGATTAAATACGATAGAACTTTTCTTCATTTTTTTTTTTTACCCATATACAACGATAGATCGAAAAAAAAAAAGGAAGAACGGTCGTACCGTTCGAAAACTAAAACGTTTCATCGAAATTAAGTAAAAGTTTCCCATCGAACGTTAAACGAATTACGAAATAAATAATGCAGATAACACGTAAAATGTGTGGTGTGTGTGGTGTGTGGTGTATATATATATATAAATAATATATTTATATCAGTATTATTAATAATTGTGTATTAATATATATATATAATTATATTAATATTTATGTATACGTACATATCAATGTAGATATATATATATATATATATATATATATATATATATATATATGTATATAAATATTAATTCAACAAGTATAAATTTATTTGATCGAAAGGAATTTGCAATATCCACCCTTAAAATAAGATTCGACTGGCATCGTTAAGATAAAACACGAAATTGAAATAAAAATGATTTCGAAACAAAAACAAAAAAAAAATTAAATTAATACGCTTCTTTTTACGACACTCCGTATATTTAATAGACGAAATCGGACGTAAAACATCTGTCGTCCGAGAACTCGACGAAATGCCGATCGATCGGAGATAATCGATACCTTTCGTTAGATTTAACATCCTATCTATCTATCTATCTATCTATCTATTTGTCTATCTGTCTCTCTTTCTCTTTCGAAGTACGATCTAATCTCAAGATTAATTAGTATATTTCCAGCCGAACGGAGCACCTCCCGTGAGGCGCGCTCGTTCAAAATTTCGTGCGCTGAGTGGAGAGAGTACCACCGAGTATATATGTGTATCTGCTCGTTTAATTTGTTTATGTATGCGTGCGTGCGTATGTGTGTGTGTGTGAGAAAGAGAGGGTCGTCGGGATGCTTCGTGAACATGTCGGGGTCACTGACCTCGATATTATATTATATACGTTTTACGTGCAAGAAGAGTACTACCAATACAATTATAAGAACTACGTCACGTCACGTCACGTCACGTTTCTATGATGCACCTGCAACGTGCATATTATTAATACAGGTAACTATTTCTTATATTTCATATCGCGATTATGTACCGGAGAAAGAAAAAAAAAAAGAAAGAAAAAGAAGAAGAAAAAAATATAAAATACTACGCGGTTGTTGTTGTTGTTGTTATTATTATTATTATTATTATTATTATTATTATTATTATTATTATTATTATTATTATTATTATTATTTAATTCGTATAGAAAAGTAACGAATACATCGTAAATTTGTTACTCCATGACGTTAAACTATTTCGCATAGTAATTTACATATATATGTGTATATAAATCTATGAAATATTTTTATTATACGTGTTATATATTTTTATATTATATAAGATTATAAAGTAATTGAATGATATAAAACTTTATTACTTAATATTTATACTATACGTACGCTATCGTAATATTACATTGTAATATATTATTATAATAATAAAAAAAAAAAAAAAAAAAAAAGAAATGAAAATAAAGATAAACGAAAAAAAAAAGACAAAAAAAAAAGAAAGAAAAAAAGACGAGGAAGAAAGGAAAGTTTTCTCCTTTTTTTTTTTTTTTTTTTTTTTTTTTTCTTCACGAGTACCTGAACGAAACGTTATCCCAATAACGTTTATAATTTATCAAATATAAATGAAATCATTTCGTCGACTTAGTAACGACGAATAATTTTTAATATAAATTCGTTTCTATGCGCGTTCATAGAACCTAGATATTACTTCTCTATGACACCAATGAGCACGAGTCGTTGTTAAA
>CAJVQJ010000132.1:10000-18638 GCA_911387685.1 Dolichovespula media
CCTTTTCCGTCCGCCTCGCGGCCTTTCTGTAACGTCACTCGATTCAATTCGAGACTATTTTTAAAGTTCTCCACGAGGAAAGAGAGAGAGAGAGAGATGGGGGGGGGGAGAGAATGTTCGAGCGAATTTAAGAGTAAAATTTTTGGAGTTTGAATCATCGAGTGTTTATTATTACGAAAAAAGAAAAAATAAAAAGAAAAAAAAAATAACAGGTAGAATTCAACGACCGTTAATTCTATTAATCGTGTAATCATTTTATGATATATGTAAGTTTAGATGTA
This sequence comes from Dolichovespula media, assembly GCA_911387685.1. Lineage (NCBI taxonomy): Eukaryota > Metazoa > Arthropoda > Insecta > Hymenoptera > Vespidae > Dolichovespula > Dolichovespula media. The sequence continues at coordinate 10,282 of CAJVQJ010000132.1, forward strand.
ATAATAAATTTATATATTTATTTATTTATTTATTTATTTACGATATGTTTACTATATACACATACATGTGCTCACGTGTATATACGATATGTCAAGATAATTTTTTGAGCGTTATTTTCAATGCCCAACGTTGAAATTAAAAAGGCCCACTCAGGTTATCAACGTAAAAACAAGTCAAACTGGTTGGATGACCGTTTTCAAGATTACAGTTCTTTTTTTTTTCATTTTCTTTTTTTTTTTTTTTTTTTTTTTCTTTACATACGTATTTTCAATAATCGATTAATAATCAATCTCCACGAATATTATTCGTTTCCATCAAGTTTTCAACGCGTTCCAACAAGTCATTAAACGTTATTTCGATTATTTGAAACGATTAATACTCGATCGACATACGATTAAAATCGTTGGATTATGACGTCGAACTATTTTTTAATGAAAAAAAAAAAATAAATAAATAAACAAATAACGAAACGAATAAAAAATAAAAGTATAATTTAATTATGATCGTAATAGGACGAGTTCACATTTAATATCTCTTCATAATAAAAGAAGAAATAAAAAAAAAAAAAAAAAAAAGAGAAAAGAAAAAATAGAAAGAAGCCACTTACACGATCGACAGATCCAGAACGAAATGTTAAACGTAAATAAGAAATTGTCAATCGCCGACAAGTCGTAAGGAATTGAAAATTTTCGATATTTCTTATTATATCTTAGGGTTTAAAGGACTTAAGTACGTACGTACACGTACGTACATATAAACGAAATCGATCGAAAGCGAATCGACTTTTTATTTCGTTCGAAATAAAACGCGGGACACGTGAAACGAGGCCTTCGCAAAGGTCGTACGACGAGCGCAGTTTAAACGACGTTTAATCGGACGGCTTAAAGCGTGACAGAGGAAAAAAAAGAGAGAGATAGATAGACAGAGAGAGAGAGAGGTGGGGGGAGAGAGAGAGAGAGAGAAAGAAAGAAAATACGAGAGACTGCAAAACACATGGGGTCGGACATTTAAATAACAAACAGTTAGGCGCGAGAAAACGGAGAAAGTGACACAATGCTCTCGTCAAAGCGATTCTTATCTTCCCGTGCGTGCTTTTTCTTTTCTTTTTTAATTTTTTTTTTTTTTTTATATTTCTGTCCTCTCTTTCTTTTTTCTTTCTTTTCTTTTCTTTTCTTTTCTTTTCTTTTCTTTTCTTTTCTATCAACGTCGAAGCCATCCAACTCGACGCGCTTTTCGCAAATTATTTTTGTCTTTTCGTCTGGCCGACACGTCGAACGTGCACGCGGTGATTCGAAAAAAAAAAAAAAAAGAAGAGGATAAAACAAATAATATAAAAAATAAAATGAAATGAAATCGACGAAAGAGTTGTCTCGTTATTTTTCGATTATAAAATAAAAATAAAATTAAAGAAAAAATACACACACACACACACATGTATATGTATATGTATATGTATACGTGGTTATATGTGCGACCAAGAATGACGTAGAAAACTTTCATCGGCACAGAAAGAGAGAGAGAGAGAGAGAGAGAGAGAGAGAGAGAGAGAGAGAGAGAGAGAGAGAGAGAGATACACTCTAGGGGAACATGATTTTTCTTCACGTCTTTGATCCAGTTAACGAGCTTTCGAAGAATTCTTCTTACTCACTTTCGCCTTCTTCTCGAAGAGAACATTCTTATCTCTAGAATAATGTTCCTAAAAGAACGTCGATAGCGTTTATAATTCACGGCATATTGTTGTATCGGATCAGCTGATATCGATATTCGAAATTTTCCCACGCAAAAAAAAAAAAAAAAAGAAAGACAGAAAGAAAAACACTTCGTAAGATACATTAACGCATCGTAAAAAAAAAAAAAAAAAAAAAAAAAAATAACATTTCACCTAACCAGTTACATTACGTTATATTATTAATTATACACTTGCATAAAATAAAATTATATCGATATCGCAAAAATCATTTAAAAATTACAAATAACAAGAGATTCGTAATTAAACATATGTTTCAATGTAATTACATTATACTATTGAAATAAAACGCACTCTCTCTCTCTCTCTCTCTCTCTCTCTCTCTCTCTCTCTCTCTCTCTCTCTCTCTCCCCCTCTCTAACTAATTTCATACAGTTTTACCGTTATACGTACTTTGTATACACTTGTAATGTAATTTTACACCGTAAAAAAAAAAGTTTCAAACTTGTTAATTACTATAACTCATTAACAAAATTAAAAACTACAGATAATCGTATTCGCTTCGTGAAAATTTTTTGTGACGTTACGGATAATTAAAAATTTTTCAATCGGCCCCTCCCCTCCCCTCCCCTCCCCTACCCCCACCCTACCCCCTACCCCCTCGAAGCCCTTCCATCTCCTGTTATATTTCCTAGGCGAACAATATTTCAATATTTTCTTTTTTTCTTTCTTTCTTTTCGTAACGTCGTCTTCGTCGAAACAAAAAGAAAAGAAAGGAGGGGAGGGAGGGAGGGAGAGGGAGAGAAGGAGAAAGAGAGAGAGAGAGAGAGAGAGAGAGAGAGAGAGAAGAATCCGTACGGACATTTAAAATCTTAACGTTAGAAATGGGACACGAAACATACGAAATTATCTCTTAAAGTTTATAATACATCTCGTAGAGTAGAAAGCTAAAAGATAAAGGGTGGGTGGGTGGATGGGTGGGTGGGTGGAAATGTACGGGGTAACGGGGTAACGGGAGAAAGAATGTGAAAAACAAAAAACAAAAAGAAATAAGTCGAGTAACTACTTTCTGTTATTTTTCTCTCTGTTATTTCTCTCTCTCTCTCTCTCTCTCTCTCTCTCTCTCTCTCTCTCTCTCTCTCTCTCTCTCTCTCACTCTCTGTCTCTTTTCTATATCGAGCTAGAATCTCCAGATATGAGAAATTTTTACCTCCTTACGGAGGAAGTAATTTTTCGTGTGACATTAGGATGATACTTCTAATGCGCTTGCAAACCGGCAGAGAACTCGCGCTTAGTGCTCGATATAATGACAGATGTTTTGTTCCTAAGAAGAAAGATAGTAATTATCTTTTCCCGGAGAGAGAAAAGACATGCTGAAGAAACAAAGGGATTGAGAGAGACGGACGTTGAGAAACAGAGAGAGAGAGAGAGAGAGAGAGAGAGAGAGAGAGAGAGAGAGAGAAGAGGGATGAGCAGAAGCAGCAGCATCAGAAGAAGAAAAAGATGAAGAAGAAAAAGAAAGAAGAGAGAGGGGGGGGAAGAGAAAATGATAAAGAGGAGAACGAGAGGAAGAAAAAGAGTCTAACATTTTCGTCCGAATCATCGACGACGAAACTAACTAATCTTCCTTCTTCTTTTCGTTTCTTTCTTCGTTTTTTTTATGTATATATTTTTCTTCTTGTGTACCCCTTCAACGATAGAACGTATCTTTCCTTTTCTCTCTCTCTCTCTCTCTCGTTCTCTTAAAAGAACGCGTGTAACAGAAATTAAACGAAACGAAACGAAACAGGCTGATGGTTCAATAACCTCCAGGTGGCTACCATCATCATTGACTAGAAATTTTTGCGTTTTAACTGGAGGTTGAAAATTCTTTTCGAATTATCTAGATGGACATGTAAATACGTATTCGATCTATGTCTATGATTTATATATATATATATATATATATATATATATATATATATATATATATAAACGTAACCAATAAAAATGTTAAGATCTATCTAACCGGTTGCGAATATTTCTTTTTTCCTTTTTCCTTTTTATTTTTTTATTTATTTTCCTTTTTTTTTTTTTTTCTTTTACGTTCGACGAGCCAGTAGAACACGTTCGAGAAAATACTATTTCCATCGGGTTTGCGAATTTTGTTCTTCTTTATTTTTTCTTACTTTCGAAAAAAAAAAAAAACGCTTCGTCGGCTTTGCAAAATTCGCTAATTTTGATCTTACGCACTTCTTCGTTCCTTTTTTTGTAGTTCAATGTTCATTAAAATTAAAAAAAAGTCCATATATATATATATATATATATATATATATATATGCATGAAAAGAGATCTGAACGTTACAAGACGAAATCCAAATGATCGATAAACGTCGCTCACTATCCCCCCCCCCTCTCTCTCTATTTTTTTTTTCTTCCTATCGGACTTCGCTCGTCGAAGAAAAAGCATACGTGCGTTCGAGCGTATAAATGCGTGCAGCAATCCAACGCTTTGCCTCGGTCAACGATTTTCGAGGCGACTCTCGTAACTGTGGTACCGGCATGGAATTTCGTCGGCATTTTTCGCGGAAGCTAAGAGAGAACACCAACGCCGAATGCCGAACGCCGAACGCCAACATCAACACCAACGACAACACCAACACCAACACCAAAACCAACACCAAAACCAACAACAATCGCAACTGGCAGAACTACCATCGGCTATGTCGATCAACGCCAACTGTATGGTAACATGAAGAATGGAGGAAGAAGAAGAAGAGGAGGAATAAGAATAAGAAGGAGAAGCAGAAGAAAGGGATTGGGGATAAGAATGGGGGGGTACGGGGTACGGGGAAGGAGGTGGTTGCGGGGAGAAGTCGTGGTGCGGGGCGGGTAGGAAAAAATTATGCGAAAGTGTTCAACACGTGTTCCGTTCGTGCCCACGTATTTTTCGACGACCACAAATTTTAAGGTCCACCTGCGTGAAATTCCTGATCGTTCGATAACCCTCCCCTCTTCCCCCTCTACCTTCCTTCCTCCCTCCCTCATACCACTTGCCGATACCGTTGCTTTCCCCTGGCCACTGATTCTCCTCTTTTTTTTTCTCTCTGTCTCTGTCTCTCTCTCTCTCTCTCTCTCTCTCTCTCTCTCTCTCGCTCTCGCTCTTTTTCTCTCTTTGAAACGCGTTTCCTCGAAAGCATACATCACACACATACACACACACACACATCATACAGATACACATACACATACATATATACATACATACATACACATATACGGTACTGGGGAATACTGGGCACCTCTTTTACTCTCCGGCTCCATATTGCATTTCGTGTAGCGTGTATAACGGTGCATCCTCCTCAGTGGGGACTCGGTGGTGCAGGTGCATGGGGGATAGGCGGGAGGAGGGAGAGAGTGTTTCCTTCGGGTTAAAAATATCGGTCCTTTGAGCTTTAACAGATATCTCCCCTGCCTGATCGATCGAACTTGTATACCTAATATATTATATTTCGTTTAGGTTAGGTCAAAGTATGTAACTTGTGTATTGTATCGAAAAAAGAAAACAAATGTTTAGTTTATATTTATTAAATATCTCCCCCCCCCCAAAAAAAAAAAGATGTATCGAGAGAAACGTATTCGACATTAAACGATCGATTTAAAAAAAATAATAATAAATAAATAAAAGACTGTCTTGCCTAAAAAGTAACTCGGTATTGTTCGAATTAATAAAAGAGAGAGAGAGAGAGAGAGAGAGAGAGAGAGAACAAATAAGAGAAGAAAAGAGAAGAATGAAGATTCTTTGAAGACGCTATCATCATCATCATCATCGAAGTACGAACGAAAAATACGTGGAAAAATTAGAATTATATTGAAATATATTTGGTAACCGCGCGATCCATCTAAAATCGTACGATCCTCGAAAATACAATTCTCTTATCTCGAACGTTGATTTCGTAATTATGGCGATTACGTACTAAGAAACGACGCCACCCCCCCCCCCATGGGCGAAGACTTCTAATGTCCCATCTATAGTTTCTACGATGGAATTTGGTTATTAGCATTTATATTAACTTCCAAGTTTGCGAATGGATTTCAATCGGCGTAACTTGCTTTGCAGTTCATTTCTTGGGTATTACAAATGATCTATTCAAATATATCAGACCGTCTCTATAGAGTTACCCTTATATACATAATACATAATATATATATATATATATATATATATATATATATATATATATATATATATATATACACACACACACACACACACACACACACATATATACGGTCTGATTCTCCTTTTATCATTAGATTCATCTTCATACATATGTATAATGTTACTATATTTATATATATATATATATATATATATTTACGTTCGAGTAACAAATATTTTTTATTATATATTTTTATATATAATAAAAAATATTTGTTACTCGAACGTAAATGCAAATTTTCATATACGTAAAAATATAAATAATTGAAACTGTGTACACGTTCGATTTTTATTTTCGGAGAAATCCCTGCCCTTTAATTTAAAGTCCACAACGTACGCGCAATAATTTATTACGACAGCGGTAATTGCGTTATATTCAGAGAATAATTATCGTTCCATTCTAACGTTAATGAGCATCACGTGGACCTATATTATTACAACGTCGTTACCATGAAAAATCACTTATTCGATCACAGATGATGTAAGGGGTTGCTATTGTTGTTACGTCGTCCGAAACAATTATTCTTCGCGTTGACGACAAATGACAAAATAAAATATAAAAAAAAAAAAGAAAAGAAAGAAGATGAAAGAATAAAAGTTACCAGAAGAAAAAGAAAAAAGATGATGATTGATATGTGTGTATGTATATTATATATACATATACATATATATATATATATATATATATATATATATATATTCTCTTCGTGAAAATTACTATGGCAATAGTGCATTGTATATTTTTATATAACGGAAATACCGATTCTCCTTTCCAATTGTTATGCAATAACGAAATATTGCATATTCTACTTTCTAAAATCAAGAGGCCTAACGCAATAGTTACGATAAGAGTACATACATACGAGAGAAATGCATTAACCTTCGAAAATATATTTTCTTGGACTATCTTCGGATTAACTATTAATCGATGATAATTATCAATGAATTCTCACGTGTTTATCGTACTGTGAGTAAAAGGGTAATTCTCTTCTTTTTTTCTTATAAATGATATTAAAGAAAAAAAAAAAAAAAAGAAAAAAGAAGAAAATAACAACTAGTTATTTGGAGATTAAGGCGTAGAAACGAAATATAACAGGAAGGGGTTTGATTTAATATCCCCTTCCCCTCCCCCCATGAACAATTTTGAATTTCGATAACTCGCTGCGATTATTCAGGATCGATACACGTGTTATGTCGTTTTCGATCGTCCTTAAGCGAAAAATAAGAAAATTTGTGATGAACGAAATTTGGAGGTTACGAAGACGAGGTTAGAGAGAAAGAAAACATAGAAAAAACACACACACACACACAAAGAAAAAGAAAAAAGATGATTCCGATGAAAAAGATAATTCATAAATCAACGTGATATTCGGGGTAATGAAGACATTGGCAAATATTTCTGGCGAAGAACTCGAAAACGCATAAGTTTTGCGAAGTGGACTCTTGTAAGATTCGAAGAGAGACGCGAGTACGTCGTTCGCGTCCTCGAAAACTGAAATAGTTATGACTTGGCTTTACGATAAAAACGAGAAAAATAAAAGAAATGAAAAAAAAAAATTATATATATATATTAAGAGCACTCTCGGCCATTCGACTTTTTACTTCGTTATAGAAGATCGGAAAGTGTAAACTTTAATATTCGATTACTTTATTAGAATCGATCATGTTTTAATAATAAAAGAGAGAGGAATAGAAATTTATTTATTACATTATAAGTTTACCACAACCGTTTAACACAAACCAAACTTCGAGTCTCTAACAACTTTCGAGTCTGATGATTGCTCCTTCATTATTTCGTATAGATTTAAGTTACTTCACTCGTGATCAAGTTCTCAAATCTCGCGAAATTTTTATCCTTACACGAGTTTTCCCTCTTATTTAATTTGATAAAAATAACGTTTCTGCTATCGAAAATAATTATACATTTTCATAACCTATATCCTAATTTAACGATCGGTCGGTAATATCGTAATACATCGATATATTGCACACGTCTTATCATTATTACTATAACCTAATTATTATCATTATTATTATTATTATAACCTAAATTTAAGAGTACGTATATGAAAAATTTTACTCACACGTTTCTTTCCCTTCCTTAAGAGTATTTTCTGCCGACGATATCGCTATATAACCTACGAAATTATTAACGAATTTCGTATCTCACGATCGATACACCATCTTCTACATAAAATATGCGTCACGTGTTTCATCGATACGAATTTTTATCACGAGAATTGTTCTCTTACTTCGCGTCCTGAGAACGACTTTACTCTTACGAAAAAAATATTATCACAAATCATTAGTATTATTATTCTATAACCTAAGTCGAGTGAGTATATAAATCAACTTAAAATATGCAAAGCTCGTACGCAATCGTATCCCTTCTTTATTACAAATATTTCCTAACGACATAACCAATCAAACGCCAGGAAGTACTTGTAACGAATAACAAATCTCACGAT
>CAJVQJ010000133.1:0-2500 GCA_911387685.1 Dolichovespula media
GAGAGAGAGAGAGAGAGAGAGAGAGAGAGAGAGAGAGAGAGAGAGAGAGAGAGAGAGAGGTCTTTGTACAGAATTACAATTTGCTGCTCTACAACGAACACTCCTTAGGATAGTTAAATAGATTTCTCTCTCACTCCCCCCCCCCTCTCTCTCTCTCTCTCACTCGAATGTTAAATAGTCAATACGAACTTGCACGTTTTCAGATATAAATTTTCAATTTGCTCTGAACAGTATTTATATACAAATTATATAAAAAATATATAGACAAATTAGAAAGCATTGCAAAAGGAAAAGGAAAGAAAAAAGGAGGAAAGAACAAAATTTATGAATTTTTTTGTGGTTCCCTCTCCCTTAGGAAAAATGATTATTATAAAAAAATGTATTCTATTATAAAAAAAAATTATAAAAAAAAGAAAAACTAAAATACATATTCTATACATATATATATTTTTTTTTGTGTGCATTATTTTGCATTATTATGTCCGAGACGATCTCTCAAGTGATTATGAGTTACGAACACGCAGAAAATATCTCGTTTCGCAATAGCCAATCGAGGAGACCCTCTGATCCGTCGGACGTTAAAGATTAACCGGTGCCAAGAATGGCAGAGAGTTTAGTTTTTCTTCTCTTGCAGCAGACTATCGGCCGCCGTCCAAAAGATATCCCCCGAAATTATTATAATTCCAAGTAAATATATGTAAATATAATACACATATATACGTGATAGTTGCAACTAAAAATCACGTTGAACTGACTAATAGACGTTAAAGATGATGACGACGACAATAATAATTCGCACGGCGTGAGTCGTTCTGTTCTCTCTTTTTCTTTATTTTTTATTTTCATTTTTTTTTTTTTGTTCTTTATTCGCGATAAAACAATATCTGGATCGTGGCAAGATCGAAAGATTTTTATCGACGAACGGATCGATCGATCGATCGCACGCGACCCATCTTTCATGGAGTATTCGAAAAAGAAAAATAATAATAATAATTAATTTCTCGACGTTTCTTTTAGATCCAATTTTTTCGGTTATTTTCGCACAGCGAAAATACGAAAAGAATGCGAACTTTCGTACCACCCCGTGTATCTTAATCGCACTTTACCCTATCGTTCTCTCAGCCGAGTTTTACGAAGGAATCTTACTTGAAAGTGCGAATCTTATTTATGGTAGCGAAGTTTTGTATTGATCGATGGATAAATAATTTCCGTCGGAGGTTAGGCCAAAAGTTCCTGAGTGATATAGAAAAAGAAAAAAATAAAATAAAACAAAGAAAAAGATTTTCTAAAACCAGGAAGATTTACCTTAGCTCGACTAACTTTCACCTTATCCTGTATATCAACGATCTATCAATTTAAAAAAAAAAAAATAAAATCTATTACAAAAAAAAAATATATATATATATATATATGCATATATATATGGACCGTTTATTATGAAAGAGGAGTAAGTCAATTAAAAAAAAAAATAAATAAATAAATAAATATATAAAAATGAGCACATAATTTGTGATTAATTTATTGCAAACTTTTGATTAATAACCGGTCAATGTTTAATATCTTAAAAAAAAATAATAATAATAATAATGAAAGGAATTGCCTAGCGATTGGATTATACGTTGACCTATAATTTTGCCAAAAAAATAAAAAAAAATAAAAATATAAAAAAACGCGCCTCGGTTATATTTTTGTCGCTTAAAACATTCCTCCTTCTTCTTCTTCTTATAATAATAATAATTATTATTATTTTATTATTAATATTAATTATTATATAATAATTAATATTATTATATAATAATAATAATTATTATTATTATTATTATTATCCTGATCGTCAAGCAAGCAAGACGTGTTTTTTTTTTTTTTTTCTTAAACCGTCGTTCCATTATAATCAAATTTATATATTTTTAATCGATCTGATGCAGTGCAAAAAAAAAGAAATTACAATCTGACTAGAAGGAAAGGGGATGGGGATGGGGATGGGAGGGGGTTGGAGGAGGAGGAGGAAATTATCGTCGGTATAGAGAACGGTTTGAAGGTACAAAATATATTTTCAAACGGAATGAATACGTCGAATGGAAAATTCAGTGAGGTAGGGTCAAAATTTCAGGCTTAAAGGCGAATTCCATGGGGGAGGGAGGGGAGAGAAATAAGGAGAAGTCGTGAATCCGCGTTCCCTCGGCGTTGCATTGAAACGAGTTACGAAAGGATAGAAAGAGAGAAAAAGTGTGTGTGTGTGTGTGTGTGATAGAGAGAGAGAGAGAGAGAGAGAGAGAGAGAGAGAGAGAGAGAGAGAGAGAGAGAGAGAGAGTGAGAGTGAGAGAAGAGAGGAGAAGGAAGGAGTGAGAGGGAGGAGAGAGGGAGAGAGAGAGAGAGAGAGAGAGTGAGAGTGAGAGAAGAGAGGAGAAGGAAGGAGTGAGAGGGAGGAGAGAGGGAGAGAGAGAGAGAGAGAGTGACCTGGTTACCCTTAAGAGGACCTTGCCACTTCGAGCACAGGAGC
>CAJVQJ010000133.1:5000-7500 GCA_911387685.1 Dolichovespula media
CCAACTTAAGAGACCCATCGCTACGGTACGTACGTACGTACATATAATACGTTCGCCTATGTAAAATTGATCCTCGCGTTCGTCCGCAACTCTCCTTGGCCCGCATTTTCTCGATCGACCTCGTCTGTCCACACAACGCACGTTCTACGACAATGATCGTTGTTTAGACGTGATGCGGCTCGCGACAACGCATAGCAAATATCGCACCGATAATTAGAGCCCGTTCATTATGCAAGAGAGCAAACGTGCGTCGATCGTTCTCGTTCTCGTTCTCGTTCTCGTTTCGTATCGAATCGTATCGTATAGAATCGAATCGACCTGATCAGATAGAAGAGAGAGAGAGAGAGAGAGAGAGAGAGAGATAGAGGGAGGGATGGAGAGAGAATAGAACAAAACAGAAATTAGTGCGAGCCACGTGAATTCGATGCCAAGGCTAAAACTATTTAGAATATATATTGTTATACTTAGGTAAATAGTTATAGGAAGTAATCTAATGTATCTCGTTCAAAATTAACGGGAATGATTTTAATCGAATTTCGAGTCAATTTTGTGTGTGTATGTGTGTGTGTGTGTATGTGTGTATGCGTTCGCGTGTATGTGTTTACGTATGTATATATACATGTCATACACAAAGTAGTATATATATATATATATATATATATATATATGTATGTATGTATGTATGTATATGTATATATATTATGTATATATATACTAACGTTACTATCTCGTATTAATTTTATGATTAATGAAAACTCGATTCTCCTTTATCGATAATAAAAATTTCGTTTTCTTTTTTTTCTTCTTTTCTTTTCTTTCCTTTCTCTCTCTTTTCTAACGAATGATTTAACAAATTTTCATTCACACACACTCTCTCTCTCTCTCTCTCTCTCTCTCTCTCTCTCTCTCTCTCTCTCTCTCTCTCTCTCTCTCTTGTCTTATTAATTATATTACATAACCATTGAAATCAATAAACGATTTTAATGCAACCTACCTACCTACGAACACGCATGCATACATGCATACATAGATACATAGATACACGTCATAATTTCAAATGAATGAAAACACTCTCGTTAAAATTTAATTCATCGTTGATTACGTTCGGTGATGTGAAGGTTTCATTTTTTGTTTTTTTTTTTTTTGTTTTTTTTTTTTGGTTGATTTTAGCTTCTTCGCCACTGATCAATAACTCTTAGGAAATTCTTACTCGATAATTAGATATCGAACATCGAATTACTATCAAAATTTCGATGGAACGAGGGATATAAAAACAATGAGAAGTACAAGAGAGGGTCGAGGAAGAAATGAAAAATTAATATCGCCGATGGGAATCCTTGAAAAGGTATCCATGAAAAATTCTATCGTTTCTACAGAGATTAACATTTCGAGAGTGTTGTTAATTAAGTTTCTTCTCTTTCTCGTTATTTTTTTCTTTTCTTCCGTTTAATTCTAAATATTACATAAATTCGACCGAGTAGAAATTTAATTAATACTTTTAATTATTATTATTATTATTATTATTATTATTATTATTATTATTATTATTATTATTATTATAATCATCATCATCATCATCATCATTACATATTATAAAATGAAACTGCGCGTGTGTCTGAGTGCCTACGTGTGCGTACGTGCGTGTGTGTGTGTGTGTACGATGAAAATTAGTATTTAAAAGTTGAACGACGTTCTTAAAAGAAAACTGATCCATTTAAAATCATTAATTTATTATATTTCAATATCATCGAATAATGTTTGAATTAAAGTTAAAATCCAAAAGGAATATACATGTCTTTATATATTACACACACATATATATATATATATATATATATATATATACATACATATATATATGTATATGTATGTATATGAATGTACATAAATGTGTATGTACATAAAAGCTAATTGCTATGGCACACTATACTTTGTTCGTTCTCTACGTACGCTACTAATGAAAGTTATTAAAAGCAGATCAACGCTGAGGTTTCCACGTGCTTTCGTGCACCATTAACCAAAAGGTTAATCTTCTCTTTTGCCTATGCTCCTCCTCGCTTAAGCTTTTGTATCGCTTTTGTTTAATAGAGAAAGTAAATATCCACGATGTATCGATATGCGCACGCCCATTGAACCAAGAAAACCACTGTGTTCAATAAATATTCTCTCAATAGGATCATTAAAAATCGATAGTTTCCTCCTATTCTCTTATCCTCGATGTATATTATAATAGGAGAGAATTTGCGAAATAGATATTTTTAATATCCAACGTATATAAAAGTTAACACACAAAAAAAAATATATATATATCAATGATCATTTTTATTAAATGTTAAAATTATTAATGCGAAAAATTATTGCGAATCGATTATTCTATTTTGTTTTCTTTTTCTTTTTTTTCTTTTTTTTTTTTTTTTTTTTTAGATAAATTTATGTGGAGATTACGATTTTACGAAAGTAATAGATTTCTTTCTTTCTTTTTTTTTTACAAAATTAATTA
>CAJVQJ010000133.1:10000-15522 GCA_911387685.1 Dolichovespula media
TTAAAACTCTATAACGCCACGGTGTTACCGCCATCTTGAGATAGAATCTCGTTCGATCGTTCGATCGTTGGCGGGAAATTATTACTACTACTATTATTATTATTATTATTATTATTATTATTATTATTATTATTATTATTATTATTATTCCATACACCCTTCCCTCCATCCCATCCCTCATCCCCTATTTCGAGTATCGTCATACACCTATCTCTTCCCAATGTAATAATATCAATCGACGATAATATGAAACCATCGACGAGATTACTACTCGACGATCGTCTCGTACGATCATAGATTTTGACGAGTAATGAAGAATAAAAAGGAGAAAAATAAAATAAAACAAAACCAACGAATAGAATTAAGAAAATTAAAAAATTAACGAACAAAAACCCTGAGACCCTTCTCCTTTTTCACCCATTTTACCGTCTTGTCCCGATGCATACATATATATACACGCGCACGCATGTACACACACACACACACACACACACACACACACACATTTCTATGATTATGATATATAAATAATTACGTATAATACAGCGTGGCGTCTCTACTCGAGAGCGTTCCCGCCATTTTGACGTAGAGACTTTAGTATCCTTAGAGAAACGATTCGTGATAGAATGGGACGAACACACACACACACACACCACGTTGATACATACATACATACATACATACATACATTCATACATACATACATACATACATACATACATACATACATACATACATACATAGGAACATACATACATACATACATACATACATACATACATACATACATACATACATAGAACGCATACATGTAAGGATAAAGATGTAAGTATTGGCAGGAGTCGTCGTCGTTGTCCGCGCGCGCGTTATAAACGCGTGCTGATACGTTGCGAGAACGCGAAGAGAACCGGATATGGACTAGACTACAGCCAGACGGCCCGGAATGGAAATCAATACAGTCTCAACGCTCTCCTCGGCTTCCCTCCCTCCCTCCCTCCCTCCCACCCAACCCACCCACCCTCCTTTATCTCTCTCTCTCTCTCTCTCTCTCTCTCTCTCAAACGCGCGCGCGCGCGCACGCACACACAAACACACGAAAACTCGTACGCTGCATCATTCGGCTACCGTATTTCCAGAGACCAAACGGAGATTACACGGCGTCCGTACAATGGATTCTACCCGTGAGCTGTTCAACTACAACTCCTATCGTTCCACCACCCCCACCACCACCACCACCACCACCACCACCACCACCAACCACCACCACCCCTCTCTTCATCCATATCCATTCGCCTACCCACCCACTCAACCAACCAACCAACCAACCAACCAACCTACCAGTCAGCCAGCCAGCCACTGTGTGTCGGACTCCACTGTACTCTCTTTTTTCTTCACTATTCTCTCTCTCTCTCTCTCTCTCTCTCTCTCTCTCTCTCTCTCTCTTTTTCTCTATCTATCTATCTATCTATCTATCTATCTATCTATCTATCTATCTATCTATCTTCTCTCTCTCTCTCTCTCTCTCTCTCTCTCTCTCTCTCTCTCTCTCTCTCTCTCTCTCTCTCTCTCTCTCTCTCTCTGTTTCTCTCAGCGAGGTTTTTAAATCTGCATTCAGGCCAAAGACACACCGAGAGAACCTCTTCTTCTTCATCCTACATTTTTTCCCCCTACCCTCTCTACTACGACACGACTTTCTATCTTTTTTTCTCTCTCTCTCTCTCTTTTTTTTCTTTGAATACAATAGGCAGACAGACAAACAGACAGAGAGAGAGAGAGAGAGAGAGGGTGGAAGGTAAAAGAACGGAATGTTGTCTCGGTCGTTTCGTCAAATGGATATTCATCTATGCTAAATCGTATTTTTGTTTCCCTCCACTCCCCCCGACCCCCCATCCCACCCCGTTTCATCCCTTTTTTCCTTTCCATCGATCGAATAAGCAAGCAAGCAAGCAAGCATGCTCGCGTCCAATCGTACGTCGAGAATTTGTTCTTCTTACGTATCGGATATAAGCGATGGGGCTGAGGTGGGGGTGGAAGTAAGAATATAATAATAAAAAAAGAGAAAAGGAAAAGTACGGGGAGAGGGATCGTCATTGGCTTTGACTCTTGAATCTTGAATCTTGACTTTGTAGAAAGGAGACTTCTTTTCTTTCACCTCTTTTTTTCTTCTCTCTCCCTCTCTCTCTCTCCCTCTCTCTCTCTCTCTCTCCTTTTTTTACGTATACACATTCGCCCGAACGTCCATCAAAAGATTATTATTTTTGGCCGCGAAAAAAGAGAGATTCCATCGTTGAGAAATATTTGTTTGCGATTTATTTATTTTTTCCTTTCTTTCTCTCTCTCTCTCTTCTCTCTTTCTTTATTTCTTTTCTTTTCTTTTCTTTTCATTTCTTTCCTTTCAATTACAATTTTAGACGAGCGACTTACTTACTTATTTACTTATTTACTTATTTATTTACTAATTTTACATCGGGGGTGACCCTTTACGATGCTTCTTCACGTCGGGAATCTTATTTTGAATCCGTTTAATTTATTTATTTGTCTTCTTTAACTTCCCTTTCTTCTTCGTCTCATTCCTTCTTTTCTCGTCACTTTTTAAATCATATTTTCGCGAACATATTTTTTCGTCGAGCTCGCTTTTGTCCCCCGGTTCTTTTTGTTTTTTCTTTTCATATTTCCTTTTCTTTTCTTTTTTTTTTTTTTTTATTTTTTTTCGTTTCTCATTATATTATTTTGTACTTTAATATTTTTCTCTCTTTATTTCTTTTGTCTTTTTGTTTTTCTTTCTTTTTTTGTTCTTTTTATGTGGAAACGGATACGAATGCGTTGAATATGGTCGCGTGCAATGAGGAACACGAACGACAACGTTTCGAAAACTAAAAAGAAGTTATTCGGTATGCCACTTTGTTTTCTTCTTCTTCTTTTTTCTCTGCTTTTTCTTCTTCTTCTTCTTCTTCTTCTTCTTCTTTCTCTGTTTCTTCTTCTTCCTCTTCTTCTTTTTTGTCGTAATGTTTCTTTCGCACGCGTTTCTCTCTGTCGGCGAATGTTTACCCTGCACGCGAATACTCCTATGACGCACGTGCGCGCTAGTACGCATATATATATATATATATATACATACAATGTATATGTATATATACATACAATGTATATGTATATATACATATACAATACTTGTGTATATACAATGCATGTGTGTATATATATATATATATACGTATATAATATATACGAAACCATAGAAAGTAATTGCAGTTGCTTATATACACGCGTACACGTATATCGGTAAATAAGTAATAGAAGTTAAGTATTAGAAGGGTATAAGTGTTCTTGAAATTTTTCAAATCACAGAGAGAGAGAGAGAGAGAGAGAGAGGGAGACTGATTTCTTTTTCTTTTCGTTCTTTTTTTTTTGTATAAAGTTTTTCAATCTATACGATAAGAGTAATTCAATCATATATATATATATATATATATATATATATATATATATATATATATATATATATATAAATATATATATATATATATATATATATATATTGTTATTACTGTCTTATTTGTGGCAAGTTCGAAAAAAAAGAAAAGAAAAGAAAGAAAGGAAAAAAAAAAGGAGTAGCAAAAAAGATACGCCTGGAAATTGTCCAAACAATATCCCGTATTATTTTTAAATTTTGCAATAAAAATACTGGACGTATAAAATCGAGTTCCTCAATGACATTCGAAGATCAATTACTCTTTTTCGAGACTTTTTATAGTCTTCTAACAACACACCTCTCTCTCTCTCTCTCTCTCTCTCTCTCTCTCTCTCTCTCTCTCTCTCTCTCTCTCTCTCTCTCTCTCTCTCTGTCACTCCTTCTTCTTTTTGTTTTTTTTTTTTTTATTTTTTATTTATTTTCTTGTTCTTCAAGTATACCAAAGCTTCGAGCGATGAGTAAAAATAAAAATTAACGCGGAAGATTAAATCTTTGTGTAACTTTTGAATTAACTGGGAGAAACTCTCTTCGGGGAGACAGAGAGAGAGAGAGAGAGAGAGAGAGAGAGAGAGAGAGAAAGAAGACAAAAATTATTTCTCGTCGCCGAAAGAGTTCACGATTTTGATTTATAAAAATAAAAACAAAAAATTATATACACATATACATATAAATATAAATAAATATATATATATATATATATATATATATATATATATATATATATATATATATATATATATATATGGAGAGAGAAAAAAATTGATTTCCACTAAAAGTAAGAAGTGAATATACGTAATGAAGTCGTCCAACTCGATTCACAATTTTTTTTTTTTTTTTTTTTCCTTTCCTCGCAAGTATCTACGTAAGTATACTTACTAGGTAGAAAAGAGAGAAGAAGAAAAAAATAGGGGAAAGGAGGGATAGGAGGGATGGGAGGTAGATACAAAAAAAAGAGAGAGAGAGAGAAAGAGAGAGAAAGAATAAAGATCGTGGTAAAGTATAGAGAGGAAGGAAACTTCGTACGGGCAAAAGGCAGTCGGGCATTGCCATAAATGGCCTTACGAAGGATTTCAAATGGAGGCCGATTCGCGATCCTTTTAAGGTTCCCCGAGACGTAACGACGAGGACGACGACAACAACGACAACGACAACGACAACGACAACAACTCGATCGATCAGTTTCCCGAATGGAGTTTTTGAGACACCCGATAGAAAAAGAGAAAGAAAGTAAGGTAGACGGATAAACGGACGCAGAAAGAGAGAGAGAGAGAGAGAGAGAGAGAGAGAGAGAGAGAGAGAGAGAGAGAAATTATGATGAAAAAGTAGTCCAATATAATTGGCTCTTTAGATCCATCATTGATCCTTAACAAATAATATCTCTTCCCCCTCCCCTACCCCTCACCTCCCCCGAGGAGATCGATAAAAGATTTATCATTGTATGTAATCGAATAATGGTTGTTCGTTTCTCTCAATTTTCTCTTTCTTTCCTTTTCGTTTCTAATCTTTTTTTCTTTTTTCTTTTTTTCTTTTTTCTTTTTTTTTTTTTTTCTTTGTTACGAACAACATTTTATTTGCGGACGATAGATGATAAATATGAGAGATAAAAGAGAGAGAGAGAGAGAGAGAGAGAGAGAGAGAGAGAGAGAGAGAGAGAGAGAGAGAGAGAGAGAGAGAGTGAGAGGGGGGAGAGTGAGAGAGAGAGAAAATTTGGGGAAAGGTACCTAGGGTTAAGGGTAGTTTCAAAGGGGTGGTTCATACGAACAGAGAACGCGCGTCAGTTAGAGAGAGAGAGAAGAGAGAGAAGAGAGAGAGAGAGAGAGAGAGAGAGAGAGAGAGTAAGAGAGAGGTCCGGGTTTGTGTGCAGCGGGCGGCACGTGCTCGAGAGGCACGCTGATCCAGATATTCGAATCGCATCGACGAGTCGGCCAGGCGGTCGTGTATGGGGTGAGAGAGTGAGCGAGCGAGCGAGCGAGTGTATATGAGTGAGAAAGAGAGAGAGAGAGAGAGAGGCAAGTGGGTATACGAGGTAGTGGGTAGAGATATCCAGGTC
>CAJVQJ010000134.1:0-15474 GCA_911387685.1 Dolichovespula media
TTCTCTCTCTCCTCTTTTATCCTGTCAACCGACACGCGAGCAAGCAAACACATTCCTGTTCGTTGCGTCGCGTCGTGTGCGTGCCCTCGATCGCGACATATCCCTCTTCTATCGATGATCGTACCGTTCTCTTTTACACGATTCGAATGACGTAAAGATCGCAAAGAGAGAAAGATATCCACCCAAACATTTTCTTTCTCTATTTTCTTTAATTTATCACCTCTACGTACGCCAACGTCGTGCATTTTTCAAGTGCAATTCGAGTAACAAGGTAACGGGAACGCTCGATGTCATTCCGTGCGTGATACGTGTCGTTTGATCGGGTATCGATACCTCCTTCAACGACTTTATAGAATATTAAATCGACGTTTCGAATTCTATGACGAGCTGGAATACGATGAGCCGTTGCCCGAGTAACGTTGCTATACGGGGCTTGCGTCCAGATACGTTGTACTTTTTTACGAGTTAATCGCGAACGATCACCTATCGTAAAACGAACGAATGTCTCTAGGCGACAGGTTGAGAGAAGAGGCGATTTTCACGAAGAGGAGGAAGAAGAAGAAGAAGAAGAAGAACGTACGCTCGATAAAACTTCCGTAAAAGTACGCGTCGTAAGTACTACCCTACCTATAAGTCGACCTATCCAACGACGAAATCTTATTGTCGTCGACTTAAGTACATTTTCTCCTCTTCCCATCGTTTTCGTTAATCTTGCCTTTCTCTCTCTCTCGAAATATATATATATATATATATATATATATATATATATATATAAATGCGTAAAATGACGCGCACGCGCGTGTATTTAAAACGCGAGTAATTTCAAATATCTATATTCTCTCGATTCCATTTCATTTGGATCCGAAATAGATAAAACGAAAGCGTATTCCAATTAGAAGTGTAGATATTCGATGTACGAGTTAATGGAACCGCGAATAACAGGTATGATGGAACGTTGAATCTAATTTTTAGAAAATTATTGCTGACGTCAATAAAAAAATTAATACATTTTTTATCGGCATTCATGAGGATTTAACGCTTTATGAAATAAATTAGCGACGGAATGGTTGCTAATGCTCGAAAATTACTATCTCTCTCCTCTCTCTCTCTCTCTCTCTCTCGATCGTATAATTAAATTCGGTGGACGTAAACGTTTACCTCGATGGACCACGATATCCGTTTCTTTAAATATCTCGCTTTGCTTGAATTTCATCGAACTGTTTGGTAGATAGTAATTAAAGATAATATTGGATCGAAAGAAATAGCTTTGCTCGAAAACGAACGTAAATTTGACAATTTCTCGATTAGACCGATCACGATGAGAGGAAGGTTAAATAACGAACAAACTGGTAAATGAAACGTCCATGTAAAAGAGTGCGATACGATCTGTTCGTTGGAGAAGAAACATCAGGGTGATAATCGTGCGACGCGACGTATAGACGTGGAAGAGACACGAGGTTTCGTGATCGTTGATCGAATCGATTTCAGCGCGCGAGAAAACGTGTAGGTTGATATCGATGTTGGCGCGATCGATGCAAGGGAGTATTCGTATTCGAGTCGCGAAGAGATAAGCACGGTCTTCCGATAAGCCGATCGACTTTTAAGGGCGCGAGACGCCCTACGGCGACGATAGATCTCTCGGCGCGTACTTTCACGAGCTTTCTCGTCGGCCGATAAAAACCTTCTCTCCGGCACTTGTACCTCGCACTCTCTAAATTCGGAGAATGGGCTTCTGGTCTCTTTCTCCCGAGGACACGCGCTCCTAATGTGTTTACATTCGTGTATCAACGAGGTTTCACGTTACTCTCTCTCTCTCTCTCTCTCTTTCTCCCTCTCTCGGATGTCCTCTTAAAAAAAAAAAGAAAGAAAACTCGAGGAAAAACAAAACACCTTCGTAGTTGGTTTTCGTTTCTTCTTTCGACTACTTACTCGTCGAAGCGTACAACGCGATATATCCTTTCAAATCGTACTTACCGAACTACTCGCTTAATTCCAATCATTTTTTTCCTAATCGTTCTACGTTTCGCGCATAGTGATATATTTTATATATAAGCATAAGCACGCGCACAAGCGTTTCACATCTTTTTGCAACATTTCACGAAAGGAATTTGACCGAGCGTATTACAGTTTCACTCCCAAAGGGAAATAGGATTCTCTTAATATCGTTACGATTATGTCCCCAGTTACCGATCGAGATATCCCTGGGATATCTAGCAAACTTTCGCGAGAACGGAGAACGTCCCGTATAATCGTCATATCAATTACCGAGAAATTTCAACGTCACCCGATATCCACTGTCCATCTTCCACCAGGAGGATCCGGTGCTTTTAGGTATCTATTTTCAGTATTCGAAGCGTCAGCGACCTTCATTAACCGTCGATTAATCAGCATTCGTTAAGAACATTTATCCGTTCGTTCGAACGATTTAATAAAAATTATTAATCGTCAAACGAGTCCCTCAAACGGAACTTTTTGCTCTCTCTCTCTCTCTCTCTCTCTCTCTCTCTCTCTCTCTCTCTCTCTCTCTCTCTCTCTCTCTCTCTCTCTCTCTCTCTCTCTCTCTCTCTCTCTCGTAACAATTCTCCCGTAAAATAGTTTTCTTTTTAACGAACGAACCGATGAAAGTAACGAGTTTTCCTCGACACTATTTGCCAACTATACAACGCCATAAAACTCTATTGTTATTGTTAATTAATAATATTAATAATTTTATTGCAAAAGAGAAAGAGATATATATATATATATATATATATATATATATATATACACAGTATTTAAGCGGCCACGCGTTGCGACAGATGTAATCGATATCGATAACGGAATTTCCAAGCCAGTATCTTGGTTTGCACGCGCCCGCGAGATATTTATCATCGAAATATTAGTCGCACATGAGATGGCACGTTCTAAAAGCACGAGCGAATAATAGAAATTACGCAAAGTACGATAAAATAAAGCGCGGCAGACCGGTCGTTATTTCGACCGTTCGAATTACGATCTCCGATCGTGGAAAACATTTTATAAACGCCGTGATTTGCATGAACATAGTTATGGACGCGCGTAATTTCGGATTATCGCCGAATTTATATATATCCGCTGGAATTCTTGCGCTCTGCGTGCAACCCACGGATGAGAGTCGTTATGCAAAAAAAAAACAAAAAAAAAAACAAAAAGAAAGAAAGAACAATGGTATTATATTATAAAAAGGTCGAATGATGATAATAATAATGCGATTAAACGCGGTCACGGTTCTGTCAAGTACGCAGAATGATTTCGATGAAAACGTCGGAAGAAAAAAAATCAACCAAAATTTCCACGGGTCACCGAGCACGAGACAATGCCGGACGATTAATTTTCTCGATTACGCGGGGAGATATCGTTGGAAATCATTCGAAATAAAGACGACGACGACGACGACGACGACGACGACGACGACGCCATCCCAAATGGCATTTAACGCGACAAAAAATGTCACACTCTTCGTATACGTGAAAAAAAAGGGGGGGGGGGGGGGAAATAAGAAAAAACCAAAAACAAAAAAAGAAAAGCTCGAACGGTGTGTCTTGAAAACAAAAAAAAATGGATTTCTCTATCGAGCGAGATACGTTCGAGTGGAAAGCACTCGATCTTCTCGATTATTTGAAAGAGAAAAGGAACAGGGGTAAAAACAACATTGGAAAGCACTCTCTCGACGAACACGAAACTATCTCGAGTGGGGCGCGTCACGCTTGGAAAATTTATTAAAAGAGGTCGAACTATTTTTACGACTCTTCATAGAAAGTTATTTCCCGAAGACTTTCGAGTGCCTTGCAATGGAAAAAGTTTATGTTTATAGAGCTTTGTACCGCGGTACGGAATCCTTTGACTTTACATGTCGCTCGTTAGAAAAGTTATATATTCCTCGGAGGCCCTTCCACTCCTCGTTCTATGCTTCTCTTTTCCTTCTTCTCCTTTCTTCCTTCTCCCTTTTTCTCCTTGCTCTTCTTCATTCTGAAATACCTAGATAAGACGGGTTACGGAAGGAAAAAAGGAAGACGTTTGAAAAATGTCCACGCTTGAAAGTCGTGCAATTTTAAGAGACGCTTTTCGTCGGCCATGTCGCACATATATATACATACATATACGAGTACACCAATAGACGAGACGCGCGAGTTCTCGAGAAAATATATTCCTAGCACGAACAATATACTCGTTCGAGTCAGAGCTTCCCTTCGATCCACCGTTTAACCGTTCAATGGGCGAAGCACCCGGATGCGGTTTCCTGGGATTTACCGAGCACTAAATAACGAGACCAATAATGGGCATAATAATGATCGTCGCGATGAGATTATCGAAATTGGAAAGACGCCAAAGGGCCGAACCCATAGAACCCTCTTTTTCCCGTCCAACCGAATTTGTGTCCTCTCGAGAGGGAAGGTGTCCCCCCCACTCACCACCTTTCATCTCTTTCTCTCTTTACACCTCGTATTTTACGCAACCCGATCGTTCCCTTTGTGTACTTGCCGCGTATTGTGCTTTTTGACGAAAGCTCGTAAAAGCCATCAAAAACAAACGAAAAAAAGAGAAAGAGAGAGAGAGAGAGAGAGAGAAACCTCGTGAAGGTCCATTCCACCCTCTTTTAAGCACCTACCCACATACCTTTCTATATACCCCCCCCCCCAAAAAAAAACCGACTCATCGACACGACGGTCAAATATTCGAATTGCCAAACTTTCGGTTAGAAAATCAATCGCATAATCTCGATCGGCGCTATTCGAATCCAATGATCCGAACGAGCCACGTAATCCGAATTTCGTATTGGCAGAATTTCACAAATGCGCCACGGGACGATGAAACGCGTTACTACAATACATCCCTGTCGAGTTTAGAAGGCTGGGATATCTAACTACTCTCTACGCGTACACGTACTCGTATATCTGTTGGAGCGAGCGAGAGAACGAGCGAGAGAACGAGCGAGAGAGCGAGAGAGAGAGAACAAACATAGCCGCACAATCACGAGAGCCCGTTCCATTGTATTGGCGCATATCGCGCCTCGTCAAATTGATGTTTATTCAAGTGGCTCGCGAGGCGAGGCAAGCAAGGCGAGGAAACGCTAGCGCGCGCAAACCTAAGGGCGAGACGTTGACGAGCGCGCACGACAACCCAAATTTTCATATCTATTAAGATTTCGACCGAGATTTCCAATATTGATTCTTACGTCAAACTTCATTACGAACGAAACCTCCTTTATAGATACGATTACTATCGATTAATAACATTGCCTTTTTCCCTACGATCGATATCGCTCGATTATAAATGAATAAGAAAAAAGGATTGTTTTAATCGAGGATTTACGCGACTAATTAAATTTCGGAAGAAACTTGAAAGCGTCGGAACGAGAGAATCGGTCGAAGAAAAGCTCTCTCTTAGGACGACAGACGACTCTCTCACGGCCCTGGCACGTTCGAGCATAGAAACGCAGGCAGGCGCGTGTGTCCATCTCCTCCTTGTCGTTGTTGTCATTATGGGGGATAAGCGTGTGTGGGTGTGTGTATTCGCGCGCTCGCGTTTGAGAGATAGATATAGATAGATAGATAGATAGAGAGAGAGAGAGAGAGAGAGAGAGAGAGAGAGAGATGGAGTAAAGCGAGCACAGGTGTAGACAGGCGCACGCCCCTTTGTATTTACGAGCGTTGTGCAGCGTCAGAGGCGAATGCACGCGGATGACACAATATCCAACGATATCAAATTGATGTTTATTCAAGTGGCTGCGACACATAAACGACGAGAGGGTGCCCCGTCCTACGAGCATTACGCATAGGCTTGCGTATAACGTTCTCCCCGCGTTCGCATGTGTGTATTCACATGTAAGTATGCGCGCGGGCATGTGGGTGGATGGATGCATACGTACTGTTGCAAAGCCGTCGTTCACGATACAACCAGCACACATCCCCCCCCCTTCCTATACCTCCCTTCCAGCAGCTTCTCAGTCACTGTCAACGTCCCTCGCCACCGTATGTTGCCACACTTCCCTTTGCACGCTTTCAAAAGAGAGAGAGAGAGAGAGAGAGAGAGAGAGAGAGAGAGAGAGAGACGCAGGTATGCGAACCGGCGGTTAACACGCAGAGTGCATCGTCCGCCTTGAAACTAAAGATGCGCGCCGCGGGGAGTGCAACTGTCAAAAGTAAACGCGCGCGCGCCTCTTTGCCACTATCACGAAACTTCCGCATCGCCGAAAGCACGCCAGTATACGTTCTTAGTTCAATAATCGAGGTTAACCGATTTGAGGTATTATCTTTAAACGTGTTATCTTACCGCGAATTAATTTCCCTTATTGGTGACGTTAAAAAGAATGAAGGTTCAATGGATGATAGTAGTTAATGCGATTAGAAATTAATTTTCCCTTTTTTCTTTTTCTTTTTTTTTTTTTTTTCTTTTTAATGTCACGTGCGCACAATTGCGACGATGGAATAAGATACAGATGCAAGCAAGAATTTTCCTTATTTTTTCTTTCAATATTTTCAAAGTTCACGTATTTTCGGAATCATTAACTCCTACGCACGGAGAATCGTCTTCGGGGAGAGGCAGAGAGAGGAGGGAGGGAGGGGGAGAGAGAGAGAGAGAGAGAGAGAGATGAAGATAGTTTCCAGAACCGTTTTCGGTGTTCTAAAATTTCTCGTAAATTCTCAACGTAGGTACTGGATGGGCGTAGACTAAGGAAGGATAGAGAGAACTCGGGAAGCTCCTTTGAGATTTCATTGACTCGAGAGAACACGCAGGAAAGTTTGCTTTACGTAACGCGTGGTATTACTGCCGTACGGATTTGTGTAAAGTCAGCTTAGTTAGAGGTGTTCGAAATTAATCCCCGAAATTGCGAATACGTAATGATCCATTATCACGAATTTCGAATTATAGGTCATTCATCAGGATGTCACGCTTTTTACGCTTTTATTTCTTTTTTTGTTTTCAATTTCTATGTTATAACCATTCGAATAGAAACGGTCTATTTTTCGATCGAATAAGAAGAAGAGATTAGTTAGGACACGAGCAACTAGAATTCTTTTGGAACGAGCCGTACCGTCCTAGTAGATTTCCTGATACGGAGAAGTTAAGAAAGCGCGACGAGAGAGAGAGAGAGAGAGAGAGAGAGAGAGAGAGAGCCGGACGCAAGAAAAGAAGGAAAAGAGACAAACGATCCGTATAGGTAACGGATAGAAAAGGATCGGATCTTCGTGTTGCGTCGAACGAGACCAACTCGACACGCTGCCAGTCAAATTCCTATCTACGAGAAGTACGACACGGCGAGTGCACGGTCACGGATTATGCACAAACTACAAGACACGCGTATATCCACGTATATACGCTATTATACCATTCCTACGTAAACGTAGCATCGCGGAATAATAATTGTTTCGCTAAGAAAAAAAAAATGCGCTCTTAGCGGAACAAGGCCGATCGTGCATCAACCTGCATTTTCTTTCCTCGTCTCCGTAATAACTCGAATCGCTAGGAACAAAGTATATACCGTTTTCTTTACCGTATATCGTTCTGTTTCTCTTTTCCTCTTTCACCTCCTACTTCTTTTCCACTCTCGTTACAGTTATTACCCCGTCGTAGTAAATTATAAAGTTGCAGTTGCAGGAGAAAGAGAGAGAGAGAGAGAGAGAGAAAAAACTGTGCGCACGTTCTGCCATCGCGACTCTTGCTCGCGAAAAAGATTGAGAGAAAAAGAGAGAGAGAGAGAGAGAGAGAGAGAGGGAGAGGGAGAGAGGATAGGGGGTGTAGAATAATACGTACTTTTTATCATCGTTAATGGTACTTTTAGACCGTGAAAATTTACTGCGATTTGTTTGTTACAATCGGTGGCGCGGGTATGCTGCTTTCGAAGTAACGACTTTTCCCTAACGGAGTAGAAAAAAGAAGTTTTGAGTAAAATATTATCTCTCTCGTGGCCACGGCCGAGAGCACGGCGAAATGACTATTTTCACGGATATAACGGGTTGGTCGTAGAACGCGTTACGGATTCTTCCTGCCTCGCCAATTTCGATTATTCTTCGATGGATTAAACGAGCAACGTTGGGTATCCTCGAAAGAATAAGTTTGTTTCCTCGAAGTAAGTATTCGTCTGGTAGAACGCGACGATGCGGATTTAAAATCGAATTGGGTTAGCTCGCTGTTTAAAAGGAATAAGAGAGAAAGAGAAAGAAATATTCAAAAGCTTCATAGAAAGTGTTGAAACTTTAAGAATACTTAATTACTACCTCTGCGGCCTTTGTATTTAGAAAGCGAAGAGAACTTTAAGAGTAATATTGTAATACTCGTCTAGCTATTATTGACTTTTCTCCTAATAGGCTGTACCATGGATTAAATGAATATTTGTATAACTACGTTCAACCTGCCAAATGAATTTTCCTTTCTACGAATGCTCCTTTCGCGATATATTTTTTCGCGATATTATTCCTTTATAATCTTATCAGGAGATTAAAAAAAAGAAAGAAAGAAAGAAAAAAAAAGGACTCCGCGATTCTTTCTCACGAACAAAAATAACTACAACGATCCTCTCTGGATTAGCTTTTCTTCGATGTTACATACCGAATGAATTACAATTGCCGACATATAATTTAGTTAGTTACCGTTTATAAGGAGAGACTCGTTTTTATCTTCTTCGTCTCACTCTCTCCTTGTTCCCTTTTCTTTTTTGTTAGGGAATCTATTTGTTCGAATCCCATAGAACATCATAGGGACAATGGAATATACGTGTCCGCGAGGGATTGCCGTGGATTTCCATAGACCCTAAGGCGTCAACGAGATCACGACAGACGCCTTTGCAGCGCGTGACTCTATATATATATATATATATATATATATATATATATATATATATATAAAACACGTTTTCCATGTAGTTAAGCATCTTCGATACCTTCTCTTAACTTTTCGTCGAGAAAACTATACGCATAAAAACTAAAGTATATTGTCGGAGAGAGAGAGAGGGGGGGGGAGAGAGAAAGGAAAAGGAAAAAGAAAATGATTTCGATCAAACGAATTTCCTTTTCTTTTAACGATTAAACGTCGATCGAGCAAATTTCTAATCGGCCTGCTAGCCGAAGATTTTTCCACTACGTAAAGCCATATTTTTCTCGCAACGGTAAACGAGCCCTTAATATCCGTCCGTCCAACGGTTTGCAGTTAAGCGCGACTACGACGTTCGCTCCTGTAATATCGTTCCTCTGTAACGAGGTTAGTTTAGTCGGGGAGTAGTCGGATGATGGTGAAGGGGTTGTCGAGGGTGGTAAAGAGAGAGAAGGAGAGAGAGAGAGAGAGAGAGAGAGAGAGAGAGAGAGAGAGAGAGAGAAAGAGAGAGAGGTTGGAGTATAGATAGGGTCGCAGCTTGCTTCGGAAAGGGAGCAGAGAACTAGCGATAGGGAAGGAGGAAGAGAGATAGATACGGTTAGTTCTGTCCCTCCGTAATATCCGGCACCCTTATCTCAAGGTCGTCCTTTCGCTACAAACCAGAAATCCGTCTGTCCTCGCTTGATTTCTATCTATCGAAGAACTTTATACCTTTGACTAAAGTTCGTTTCAAGCCTTATAGAATAGAAAGAGCGGATTCAAAAGACTCCCTTTGACCCTCCAAAGGATTAATGATCGATGCTGCTATATTCGTATCTTGGTAAAGGGACGAGAACGGCCGATAACATCTGATATTCGATCAGTTTAGATAGAAAATTTCTTCGAATAATTATTCTTATCGTTACGAATACAAATTTTAGGAAAAACTTGCAAATTGAACGAAAATGAAAATAAAAAAGAAAAAGGTGAAAAAGGGACAGAAAAGAAAGGAAATCGAAAAGATGTGGATGAATAAAGTAGAACATCGTCACGTGGACGTAGAGCCTCGAGGCTAACGTTCAACGTACGACGAGACGATGTAAACTACACCGACGGTGAGGAACGAGTTGTAGAGCGCGGAAGCGGAAGGTGGATGAGAAGATGGGAGGAAAGAGGAAGAGGAATATGTATCGATCGATAAAGCCTCACGGTTGTTTAGATAACCGTGTATTCGCCACGATATCGATACGATGTAAACAGAAAGAGTGAGTGAGTGAGTGAGAGAGAGAGAGAGAGAGAGAGAGACGCAGGAAGAAAGGAAAGAAAAATTGAAGTAGAAAAGATAGAAGAAAAGGCGAGTAAGAGAAAGATAGAGATAAGACGAGTAGAAAGAAGTAGGATCAAGATTATCGATTCTCGAAACGAGCAAAAGAGACTCTCTCTTTCTCTGTTACTGGCGAACACCGGCCGACAGAAAGAAAATATGCGACAGCCAGAAATAAAGGTCGGTTCCGCACGAAAGATTACCGGCTTTCTCCCTTTACCGATATGTATACCCCTGAGCGAGAGAGTCCTTCCAACTCGTTCGTCTCTCTCTCTCTTTCTCTCCCTTTCTCTCCGTTGTTCAGGTTGGCACGAAAAGGAAGAAAGGAAAAGGACGAGCGAAAGGCACCGTGGCACCTTCGACCCACACGCTCGTTGGGAAACGGTGCGCGCGAGAAACGATACATCAGCCCTCGGCCGAGATAAAAGTTTGCCGCCGCTCATTGCCGCGAAATATGGTGGCAAGGGATACTCGAGAAGCGGACAGCGCTAGTTATCGTATAAACAATATATTCTAGCGAGTGTACGTGTGCGAGTTAGGACACCTATGTACACGACGTACCTATATTCCCGCTACGTGGGATTGGTCGGTTAGTTGGTCGCGTTACCACCGAGGCAAATATTCCTGGCGCTATTAGCAGCTTTGTTAACGCGACTGCTGCTGCGCGTTATCGTTCGGTACATCTCTCTTAGAATAGATAAAATATACCCCATTTTACTATTTTCTCTTAACATTTTATAATAATATGGCTAAACGAATATTTACATTAAATCTTTCTCCGAATGCGTAATATTAAACCGAGGTAACGTAATGCCGAGCAAAGAAGACCGTAGAAAAAGGAAAGAAGAACAAAAAAAGAAGTGGAGCGCATTCGAAAGTAAATGTGAAAAATATTTGGCATCGTCGAATATACGCGCTCGCTCGCTCGCTCGTTCATCAATATTAAATCTCCAATTTAATTACTACCGGTCAACGTTCTTCCGGTCGTCTTATTCGTCGTTTATCCTTTCTTCTTCCAGGTGCATCTAGATTCCAATCCCAAAGCCAGTTTTTTTTTCCTTTGGCATTCCAAACCTCGAATATCCGTATTCGCGTTGGGATCGATCGTGACCGGAACGTTAACACGTTGTACGCTCCAACGACAATCTGCTAATTGGTTCGTTCGGAGAAGTTCTTCCCTTCCGAGTAAGGGGGGTGGGATGGTGGTGGGGGAAAAAAAAGTTCAACCAAATAATAGGAAGAACGAAATCTCCATTAATTGGTAAATTGATACGGTATACCAACGACGTTCTTTGGCCGGTTGCGAGCGTTCCAATAGGGCCCAACCGTTAAAACCTTCGTCTGTCAATTTCAAAAAGGAAAGAAGAAAAAAAAAAGGAAAACGAAGAAGAGAGAAAAAGAAAAGAAAAGACAGATTTTCAACTTATACGTTCGACATAATAATTAATATATAATAATACGATACGCGAATATAAAGGTAATAAATAAGTAGAAGAAAGGTAATGAAAGGAAAAGAAAACAAAAAGAAAAGCAAGTACCTAATGTTAGGTCTCTTCCTTTCACGTATAGACGCTAAGGTCTAAAACCTTCAAAGCAACCACGTTTCCCGGGACCTACGTGGATTCGTCGACGCGTAGGCGAGACGGTGGTCCATCCGTGTATAAATTAGTCTCGTTAAAATTTTACTAATCAAGGCTCGCGCGTGCACGGTCCAAGATCAAAGAGCAGTCCGTCTATATAAACACGGTTCTCTAGCCTCTGTACAGCATGGAACGCTCGTTACAGACTACGGGGATTACTCTACTCGCTTCTACCCACTCACCTCGACGAGGGTGATGAGAATGATGAAGAGGGGCGGTGGACAGCACGTATAATGGTCGGCGTAGTATTTTCGGTCCCGTTCCTCCGTCAAGAATTCGTCGCCGATCATGCGGACCATCCTGAAACGAAAAAACATTCCGATTAAAATTTGTTCTTTAACTCGTCGCTTGCTCTCTCTCTCTCTCTCTCTCTCTCTCCCTTTTTCTTTATTTCTGCTTTGTTCCGTTTCCACCCCAGGAAAAAAAAAGAATTAAACCCCCGAAAGAAAGGGCGCAATTTCAAAATTGGATTGGATCATTATCGTTCGGATCTCGACATAATTGTCTTGCTTCGGAAACGAGAATCGAACGAAGAGTCGAACTTCCAAAATTAATCCTTAGCCCGAAGGGGCTTTTCTTCGACTAATCGCCGGCGTTCCAAGGATTTTCGCACGAAAAGGCATCATCCACTCTCCACCTCTTTTCTCGTTAATCGTTGCCAGGGGTAGCGAAATAACGAGGAATTAACTTTCCCGTGCGTCTCCCGGTGGTGAGGGGGTCTACCTCCTCCCCCCCCTCTCTCTCTCTCTCTCTTTCTCTCTTTACGTTCCACGGTGCGCGACTCTGAACGAAGAAGAAAGGGAAAACACTCTCGAACAATTACGCGCAACTTTTGCCATCGATCGTTCCCATTACCTTCTCCTTCTGATTCTCGAGTAGTAATACCTTTCTTTTGCCCTACAGCCAGTGAAAACGATCGCGGAAAGCGTCGACGCGTCCGTGTTTGCGTGTTCATTGAAATCACAAAATTTTTCTCCTCTTTTCACTCTCTCGTATCTGCATTTTAATTAATTTATCGAAAAGGAGAAAAAGAGAAGGGGAGAAAAACGTGTTTTCTTTTTTTTTTCTTTTTTTTTTTTTTAACGCGAATGAAAACAATTGTTTACCCATACATCACCGCCTATCCTATGATATATACAGCGTGTATCAACGACGCAATAATAAAAATTATCACGAATAAAAAGTATAAGGTAATACCGGTACGTAACTTTGTATAAAATGTTCACGTAATTTCTCATAAATTGGCCTCGGTACTTTTGATAAGGGAACTAAATTATACCAGTTAGAAAATAGTTCCTTCAATTTTGCTGTTGGTATCTCGCGTAATATTATCAAACCAGCCGCGAAAAGTTACATAACTCGCTTTGTATTGCGGGAATTCAAAGAATATAAATATACAATGGAACGAACGGTTCTGGGATCAGGCTCTCCTCTTTGGAAAGCTTTGTCTTAAAAGTAAAAAAAAAAAAAAAGAAAAAGAAAAAGAAATAAAATAAAGTGCTTAGGGGACTTTTTTACTTTCGGTCAATTTACGATATGAATAAATAAGGAAAAGGTACAAAAGAGAGAGAGAGAGAGAGAGAGAGAGAGAGAGAGAGAGAGAGAGAGAGAGAGAGAGAGAGAGAGAGAAATGGCAGTAAGATAAAACTGAAAGAAAATGGACGGGTAACAATGAAAATTCTTTTAGAAAATGACGGATCTGTTAGATCGAACGATCGAAAATACATATATAATATATGGATGGATGCGTTAGACGGGGATGGATCCGAAGAGAAGAAGAAGAAGAAGAAGAAGAAGAAGAAAAAGAAGAAGGAAGACGCGTCGGATCTTTCTCCTTTACGGCGTCTCGAGATCTCTCGCTAAGGAAATAAGTTTCGCACGGCTTTCTCGCAGCTTCTCTCGTCGGGATTCGCTCTCTCTCTCTCTCTCTCTCTCTCTTCCTTTTTTCGATTTCCCCCGAAGAGCACCGTCGCCGCAACCCGCCGCCGTCGTCATCCGCACGCTTATTTACTCGCTTCGACGCGGCATATAAGCCGGCGCGCGCGGTCAGCCAACAACATCTCGCTTCTCGATAAAACACCATCGATCTTGCGAGCGAAGCGAAGCGGACGCGACGAATATCGATAATACCCTACGTACGTAGCACACCTACGCGCGGCACAACGAGCACGCGCGCGTAGTGTGAGGCGGGGGTGCTCGCGCGATAAAAACGGGTCAAAGTACGACCGAGCGCGCGCTTTCCTGGCGTACATGAAAATCTCGTTATGTAAAAAGCCATTTCTATTAAATCGGTTTCACGTACGCTTAGAATAGCACCTCCGCCAAGCTCCGCTCTAGCAAAAGCGTTACTCGTAAGCGCGCCGAACAACAAACGCGTGCACTCGTCGGGCCCCCTGGAAAAATGTCGATTCACCGATTCGATGATGCTCGCTTATTTTTAATCGACCGCGATCATAACGAATTCAATGCTCGTTCGTTCAATCACTTCGCGCATCTACCACCCATAGATATTTCACTAAATATCAAAAGGTTCTTTTTATTTTTTTGTATTTTTTATCCTTTTCCTCTTTTCTTCTCTCTCTCTCTCTCTTTTATCTTTTTAATTTTTTTTTCTCCCTTTTTATTCGTCAAAAACTTTCATCTATTTTTTATACCGTGCCTGGAAATCCTTTCGCTATAGGTAATTGCGACTTGTTATTTGAGAAAAATCATCGATACGAGCTCGAATCGAAATGAACTTTGATCGAAACGATAAAGTCTACTCGATCGAGCAAAAAATAGAGAGAAAGAGAGAGAGAGAGAGAGAGAGAGAGAGAGAGAGAGAGAGAGAGAGAGAGAGAGAGTGGAGGGTGAGGGAGAGGGAGCTCATATCGTTCATTTCGGTGCGAGGATATAAATGCCGGCAATAAATCCTTTGGATCGAATCCATGAAAAAAGAAGTCCAATATCGCGTTCGAAAGTCTGTCTCAT
Organism: Dolichovespula media; assembly: GCA_911387685.1. Classification (NCBI taxonomy): domain Eukaryota; kingdom Metazoa; phylum Arthropoda; class Insecta; order Hymenoptera; family Vespidae; genus Dolichovespula; species Dolichovespula media. The sequence continues at coordinate 14,743 of CAJVQJ010000134.1, forward strand.
CGGGGTAATAAAAAAATTGGAAGGTAAATTCTAGGAGGAGGGAGGGAGGGGAGGAAGTTAGCAAAGGAGCAGAAGAGAAGGAAGGAGGAGATCTCGCTCGCGCTCGCGCTCGCGCTCGCGCTCAGGCGCGAGTCGACTCGTACAAGCCGTATAGCCGTTATCCCCGATGCTATCTACTCTACCGAGGAACGTAGAATAATTACGAAGAAATATTGGCCCGTAACTCAGTCCACTATCCATAATATCTAGCACGTTTATGGTGCCGGAGATAAACTGTCCTTCCCTCCTCACCCTTTCATCCTCTCCATTCTCCTTCCGAGCCTTTACTATACCAAAGGCGTCACCCTCGGGAACGACTTTGCTTTCAAATATCCATACGTGTGTGTAGTTGTATATGTCCCTCCTCCCCTGTTATAAACGTACACCACCGTCCGTGTGTGCGTGCAATGCGATATAGTATATGTACATGTGTATGTATGTATATATATATATATATATATATATATATGTATTACATACGTTTCGATTCCTCCGCGGTTCTGCAACCTGAACGAAAAGCTCTTCTAGGAGGAGGTCCGCCCGCGTAGACTACTGTGGTGTAATAATATATACGATATAGCTTACTTCGGAATTTATACGTCTACGTGTCACGAAGCACGATAACGAGCGTCCGTGAGCCATACGAGGGTGATCGGATAGCTCTCAAGGGCGTAATTAGTCGAGGAAACAGAA
>CAJVQJ010000135.1:0-13849 GCA_911387685.1 Dolichovespula media
TCTCTCTCTCTCTCTCTCTCTCTCTCTCGTTCTCTATCTTTCAACTTTTTCATTTTTTTTTATTTCATGGTCATAATGTTACGTCATGGAAGATCGTTTCTGACAAAGGTGTGGTAATCGTTTAAAATACCCGCCTTTATTCGAAGAACGAACGAATAAATGAATAAACGAAGGAACGATGGAACGAATGAACGAACGAACGAACGAACGAACTAACGAAGGAAGGAACCAAGGTGAAAACGAGAGAATAGAGACGATCGTTTTACAAGAAAAAGAGAGGCAAATAAAACCGCACGTGGCACCGATTAATAATCTCTTACGTAGGAGATGGGTCCTACGCGTCGAACAAGTTTTCTTCTATTCTCTTCTCTTTTCTTTTCTTTTTCTTTCCCTCCCTCCCCCTCCCCCATTGATCGTCAACGACCATCCTTTTGGTCATGATAATAGCTGGGCCAGAAGCTTTTTAACGACAACTTACGAACGTTTTTCATTTGGCGATTAATGTCGTAAGAACGATTCGATCGATCGCAATCGATTCGTCGTTAGATCGATAATATAATACCTTCAAGCTTCGTTATATATCCCGTTTTATTCGGCGTACATTTATTTTATTAATTTTTCTTTCTTTTTTTTTTTTTTTTTTCTTAACAATAAACATTTTAATCGTTCTTCTTTATTTCAACGATAAACACATTCGAGATGTGTTGCGAACAGATGACGTTTAATTAAATTATGTCCGAAAGTACGACGATTGAAAGTGTGACGAAGGAGAAAAATTGAAGAAGTTAATAGTTGAGAATAAGAAGTGTCCGATATAAATTGTCAGAAACAGAAGGAAACTCCGTCGGCTGTTGATCAATCATGTCCGAGGCATTTTATTAATTTTATTTATTTATTTATTTTCTTCCTTTCGTTGCGAATTACTTCACGTCATTGCGTATTTATTTGTAATAAACGATCGATGGATATAACAGTGTCGAAATCACGGGAGATCCAATCGTTCACGATTGTACGGGTTTGATTCGATGATAAGTCGAATTCGTTGCCTCGTTTCGTACGTATGGATCTCTCAGAATTATATATTTATTTAAATCCATAGATACAACAGGTGTATATGTATATATCTGTACACGCGGAACGTGGCGCACACGCGCGTGCATTTATTGACATATATTATATAATAAAAAGATAAGGTGGAATAATATCGTACGGTATAGAAACGTGCGATTACTTACGCGTTTTTATCTATCCGTTTTTTTCCCTTTACTTTTTGTCTTCTCGCTTCTTCTTTTTTTTTTTTTTGTTGGTTTCCCTTTCCTTCTCTTTTCTCTCTCTCCTTCTTCATCCTCTTTCCTTTCCCCCCTTCCCTTTTTCTTCTTTTTTTTATTTTTTCGTTCATACACATTATCTACTGCGAGCCAACATGAACGTAGAGCAGAATTCGTAACGGACTCGAATTAGCGTTGGCGTTGTTTGAAATTACGAGCCTATCGTACCGCCCTTGAAAGCCCTTAATCTAGCTATTGTTCAAGGTGGGTTACCGCTGCGAGCATCGGATCGCGTGTTACGACGCCGATCATCGATCTCTCTCGCTTACTCTCCCATGTATATGTATTTCCTTTCCGTTGTGCTCTTCGTTCTTTTCTCCCCCTTGTTTCTTCCTTTCTTTTTCTTTTCCTTTTTCTTTTTACTCTTGCATTTTGTTTACTCCTCTGTCATTTTTCGTAACGGGCGAGTTAACAGCTCCGTGCGAGAGACGGAGAAACGATGCCACGAGAGGATTTAAATATAAGAAAAGAGAAAAGTAGATAAAAAAAAGGAGAGAGAGAGAGAGAGAAGAAAAAGGGAGAGAAATCATAAAAAGGAAGATTAAAAGAAAACAGAGAGAGAGAGAGAGAGAGAGAATGAGAAGAGATATGAAGTATCGACAAATGTGAGGACAACGAATTTGCGTTAGGCGAATAGCGTGCCAAAACGATAAAATTTTCCGAGATTATTTTTACGATCGAGGGAAGGTGTCCTCTTTCTTTCTTTTCTTTTTTTTTTTCTTTTTTTTTTCGATCAGCGAATAGCGTGCATATTTATGGTGTCACGTCGATTATTTCGAGAGAGAGAGAGAGAGAGAGAGAGAGAGAGCGTATAGGAATTTTTCGATAGGAAGCTTTTCGTTCGTCGTATCACCTCGACGTCGACACGTTGATAAAATGTTGACGTTGAGATTAGATAAACACGTATGATCGACGTAGACGAGAAATAGAATGGATTTATCTCAAGCTTGAAAGCTCCAAATCGATTCCCGTATCCATTAAAAGTAGTAGGGATAAAGAATTTTCTTTCCTTTCTCTTTAATTATTCCCATAAGATTGTTTTTGTTTGGAAAAGATTTTTCCTTCTTTCTTTCTTTTTTTTTTTTTTTTCTCGAAAGATCGATCGATCGGAACTTTCTTCCTCGAATGAATTTTCCTTTCGATTTGAAAATAACAAATAGGCGATGTTCTTTTATAGCTTTAAAAGGATTGTTACGTATACATTTAAGTACACCGATGGTAACAACTTCGAATTAGGTCGATCGAAGTCTCTTTAGAAACAGCGGAAGAAATTTTTTTCGAGGAGGAGGAGGAGGAGGAGGAGGAGGGAGAGGGGGAAGAGGGAAAGTTTAATCTTAAGTCGTTCAATGAAACAGAGAAAGAAATTTCAAGTCGTGTAGATTAATATTTACATGCGTATGTTGTTACGTTGTACGCAAGTTTTATTTTTCTTTCTTTTTTTTCTTTTTTTTTTTTGTTCAAATTTAAAATCGATCGATCGATCGATCTGTCAAAAAGATCATCTAATTGAAATGTTATCCTCTTGCCTCATTTATTATCTTTTATACAGTAAGATCGTAGCTTAAGATTGTTTACGATTCTTTATATTTATCTTTATATTCTCTTTCTCTCTCTCTCTCTCTCTCTCTCTCTCTCTCTCTCTCTTTCTCTCAGCCTCTCTTCCTTGCTTTTTCCCTCGTCGTCATACTTGCAGATTCGTAATATTTATCGTTGAAGTTGCACGTCATTCTCCGTATTTCATGATTCACCTTGAGTTCCCTCGTGGATACCACTGTTAATTAACAAGAATATAAATACACATATATATATATATATATATATATATATATATATATATATACACACTTTTCCTTTTGCGCCGTTTTACATAGAACCAGATTTTTTTAAACGAAACGTTAAAGTAAAGGAGAACGATCAAGGATTACGCGAACGAGGAAAAACAAAATGGAAATGAATTAAAGTCTTTTGCGAATTTTCGATTTATACGAAAAGAGGATTTCGTACCTCGTTTAAAAATAGGAAGAAGAGAGAGGGAAGGGGTGAGTGGGTGGATGTGAGGAGGAGGAGGAGCAGGAGGAAACAAAAAGAAAGAAAAACCAAAGTATTTCACTTGAAGTCATTAAGAGTCGTGATTTAATTTTTACGCAATTATTACGTAACTATAATGATTTAATATTTCTCCATCATTTCTCCAACGTATAATTTTATTTCGTCCGTATATTATCGATGTAGTAACGTGCAAGGATGTATAAGGAAAAATCTGATTTATTTAAATTAAGACAATATAGATGGAAAGAACAGGGAGAGAGAGAGAGAGAGGGGGGGAGGGAGAGGGAGATGGAGAGAGGAGGGGTGGAAAACAATTAACGAGATTTAATTAAAGCGTTAAAGGATATTTAAAAAAAAACAAAAAAAAAAGAAAAGGAAAAACAAGAAAAATGTGCTGAACAAAACTTAAGGGTGAAGAGGAGGAGCAGAGAAGAAGCGGGAGAAGGAGGAGGAGGAGGAGGAGGAAGAGGAGGAGGAAGGGAAAAAGGATGGCGGAATGAAAAGCACTTAAAAAGGGAAGAAAAACTCTTTTTCTCTCTTTCCCTCTCTCCTTCTCTCTCTCTCTCTCTCTCTCTCTCTCTCGATCTCTGTGCGCGTTCTCTGGGATAGCCATTGCGAATTACCTTTTTAATTGTACCTTTATTTATTAGAAAGGGTCATTAAGCACCGTTTCGGTCTGCGCCGAGTAACGAGTACGAGTTGTCACGCTTGTCGGCTTATCGATCATCACGACGATGCAACAATGGCGAGTCACTTCGGTACGTCGCGCGGAAACATTAGTCAACAACATTTCTAACCCGGCTACTATGATTTAAAGCGTAACTTTTCCTGTTCGTTATTTTCGTTTTTTTTTTGTTGTTGTCTTTGTTACTCCTCTTTATTTTTCGTTTCATTCTTCTCTCTCTCTCTCTCTCTCTCTCTCTCTCTCTCTCTCTCTCTCTTTTTCTCTCTCTCCTTCTTTATTATTTTTCTTTTTATTTAATGTTTACGAAAAACGTAGTATAGGTTTATGTTTATCTCACTTTTGTCGAGCTGACCTTCCCACGATTCGCTTTGAAAATGTCGTCTTTTTTATCTTTTCCTTCTTTTTTTTTTTTTTTCATTTTCTTCCTCTCCCTTCTGTTATCGTAATTTTCGTTTTATTGTTGCCAGCAGTCCGAGCATATCAGACGATCGTACGTTTAATCGATCGCACGTATGTATGCAAGTGTGTATGCACGTATGCAAAGTGTGTATGTATGTAGCTACTGTTACAAAATTTCCATGCAAAGAGAAAATGCAGATCAACTGTGGGAATTGCAAGACACAAACAGAAAGAGAGAGAGAGAGAGAGGGGGGGGGGTGAGCGGAATTCGCCGTGTAACGTCATGATATTTGTTGTTGTATATGTATATAACGCAGGAGTAGGAAGAGTTAGGATAAGGGTGAAAGTAGTCAGATAGAAAGAGGGAGAAGTAGAGAGGGAGAGGTCAGACTCAAACACCCGTGTATAGGCGATGTCTATACACACACAAACACACACATATATGCATATATGTATCTATGTATATATGTATATACATTTGTCGATACACACGAGGATGACAAGGAATTTATTCTCGGCCGTTATCGCTCGACGTGTCAGCCAGTTTTGGTTACGTTCGAAAATGATATTGTTTGTATTTCGTGGCTGCATATTGCCGTCAGAATTCGTTCTCAATCATACGTCTACACCGAATAGAATATCTCTCTCTCTCTCTCTCGGCGTAAACCGATCTTAAGCAGATTTTAATATAATATTTCTTCGTGGTAAATTCTTTTTCGTTTCTTTTTTCTTTTTGTCTTTTGCTTTTTTTTTCTTCCCGTAAAACGTTAATAGTATATGTCGGGTCACGTACAATTTCATAGAATCGAATGAGGTTGAACGCAACGGAGGACGAATTTGTCGAGTTCGCAAGTTGTCGTTAATATTATTCATAGATCTTAAGAATGTATGAAATCGAACGAATGGGCTTCAAATCGCGTTGGAAATAATTCATATAGAGTTTTTCGTTCCGTTGACAAGCGACGATATATATATATATATATATATATATATATATTTTTAATTCATACGTGTTAGAAACGAGAGCGATGGTGTCACAGCACGTCGAATCTTCTGTTTAATTTAAATCTACTTGAACTTTCTATGAAGTTATGTCAGTTATTGCGTTACAAATTAATTGCCGTGTTTGAGATGCTTCGTTAGTTTTACGTCAGCTTTCTCGAACGGGTGGAACTATTCAAAGGTATATAAGATTGTTGATGGTTATTACAATACGTGTGTGTGTGTGTGTGTATGATATATGCATGTATGCATGTATGCTTGTGTATTTATGTGTATATGTGTATATTTACGTATGTACGTATATGTATTTATGTATGTTTGTATATCTAATTGCGTATATTTGCAACTCATTATCAGTTAACTCATGTTTCTCGATCTAATATATTATTAGCGTTAACAATTATTATTATAATTAATATTAAACGCATAGTTTAATTTTACTTTTCTTGGTATCTTTATTGTCGTCCATTAAGAAAGTCACGAGAAATTATTTTTAATCGTGGAATTATTTATGTCCAATGATATTCAATTCTCAACCGTGATTGCTTCAATACGATTTATTACTCTTCGACGTACATACGTATATATATATATATATATATATATATATATATATATATATATACACATACATATATATACATATGTATATGTAGATATTTACGTATATGGCTTCTATTTATTTCTATTCCTTCCGTTAAGTAGCTTCACTCACTCGGTTGGCATATATTTTTACAACTCGTTTCGAATACCGACTACAACGTCTCTTGACTCCGATCTTCAACGAGATTTTAATAGCGCTAGGCAAACACAAAATGAAAGAGAAAGAGAGAGAGAGAGAGAGAGAGAGAGAGAGAGAGAGAGAGAGAGAGAGAGAGAGAGTCAAGGAAGAAAATTGTGTATGTATGCATGTATGAACGTTGGAAGAACGAAAATGCGTGGTTCGCTTCGTGTATTAACCATCCAAAGTCCAGCGTTTTTCAGGTTGAAGTTCCCTTTCGTGCTCATTGAGAACACGAACATACTTCGTTCTAGTATAGTGTTATAAGTACATAAAAAAAGGATCGGTCATGTCGAAAGAACTGTTTTCGTGCTCGCCACAGAGAGAGAGAGAGAGAGAGAGAGAGAGAGAGAGAGAGAGAGAGAGAGAGAGAGAGAGAGAGAATATGTGGTTTACCTTTTTCTCTCCCTCTCTCTTTCTAAGCGAATGTGCTCGAAAGGAAGACTACAGAGAAAAGAGAAAAATGATAACAAGATGAGAGAGAGAGAGAGAGAGAGAGAGGTAAAAAAAAGGTAGAAGGTCGAACATGCGGAAAATAATTGGTTATCAATTTAAAACTCATAGAAGCCAACGTTTGTCTATGGTAAGTAAAATCGCACAGAATGAAATCCCTTTTAGCAAACGTAGAAATAAATAAATTAAAAAAAAAAAAAAAAACAAACAAACAAACGAAACAAAAAACACAAAAAAGAGGAAAATGTGGAAAATCAAAAAGAAAAAAAAACAAAGAAGGAAACATGTGCGAGCGTTAATAAGAGCGTACTTTTAAATCTGACATGAACGGGAAACGTTTGTTTACAATAATGGAACTTTTTGAAAAACATTTGATTAATACTCTCTCTCTCTCTCTCTCTCTCTCTCTCTCTGTTTTTCTTTTTACCTTTTTCCTGTTACATTATTACATTTTTTTGTTATTATTTCGACGTAATGCGTCATATTATTTTTTTTCTTTTTGTTCAGCAACAAATTTTTGCTCTTGAATTATTCACTTCGTTTATTCAACATTTGAAGATATACAAATTATTTTATAGAGAAGAGAAGAGAGAGAGAGAGAGAGAGAGAGAGAGAGAGAGAGAGAGAGAGAAGAAAAAAGTGATGAGAATCAACGAGAAAAGAGAAATAACTATTTCCGTTAGTTTTAGGTTTAACGAGGGTAGTAGTAGTAGGGCCATCTCTTATCTGATTGTAATTAAAATGTAAAGCTCTAGGTCGAATTAAAGGAAAGTTTCGAATTAATGAAGATGTCGTTGCTTTAATAATAATAGTCTCGTTACTATAATAATAATAGTCTGTGACGTCCCATAAGTCATATACACCGTGACAACTTTAACAATACACGTCCTACTGTGTCGCGGATAATAATAATGATCGTTGTATGATATCGTAGATAAAAGGTGAAGGAAAGAAAGAAAGGATTAAAAAATATTAAAAAATATTAAAAAAGAGAGAGAGAGAGAGAGAGAATAAAAAATAAAAAAAATGAATATTCGGATCTGCAAAAGCTGGAGAGTCGAACTTTCGAAAAGTATTCGAATGCGTTCCTGCGGAATGAAAGCTCGCAGATTATTCATCTGGTGCAAGCTCCTGCTATTCTTTCGACTACCTTGCTCGTATCTATTCTTTCTTTTTTTTTTTTTTTTTTTTTTAACTAGGCCTACACCAACCTGTCTTTTTCTTTCTTTCTTTCCTTTCTTCCTTCTTCTTTTTTATCCCCTTTTTTTTCTCCTCTTTATTTTTTTTTTTTTTTTTTTTTTTTTTTAGGATTGGACCACTCTTGCGACGAATATCTTCAGGGCGCTCGTCGTTCCTTACTTATTTGCAAAGAGCGGATGTACCTCCGTTACTCATCTCCGAGTTACGAGGCTTCCCGTTCGCGAGCGAACTTCCGGAAGAATATTACAGCCCTTTCAAATCCAACAGTCGTATTATTTCAGAGAGATACGTGCTTTCGTTTCTTATATCGTTTATTTCTTTCCATCGGTTCGAAATTTGTATCACGGATGGTTAAAAGAATCTTTTTAATTTTTTTTTTCGTTTACGCAATCTCGATACTGTCCCCCGCCTCTCTCTCTCTCTCTCTCTCTCTCTCTCTCTCTATCTATCTATCTATCTATCTTTCTTTTTTTGCGTTCGTAATTTGTAGTTATGAAAATTTCACATTTCAAATTTCATTTCAGAGTAATTAAATATGATATATCCACTGATGAAATAGAAAAATATTTTCTACCCCTCGTTTATTTTTTCTTTTTTTAATATCGAATTAAACTTTTTTGTTCTCTCTCTCTCTCTTTTTTTAATTGCATTCGTTATACCAGATCTCATGAATTCTTTTATATAAAATGTACGTGTATATAATAAATGTATAAATGTGTGTGTGTGTGTGTATTTATGTGAAATAAAGGTATTTCATATGACCCGTGATCCAGTCATGTTCGTCTAACCAACTAAATGTGATTTTAATGAGAGAACGATAAACGTCACGCGTGTTTAGCTGGATCGACTGGAAAATTCAGCGTGGTCGCTTTCTGACCGTTATATCTATATACGTTTGGTAGGTAATAGGCGAGAGCTTGTTACAGGTTCGTTTGGTTGATGTATCCCGTGTAACAACGTGGGGCTTATGCCGAGCATACGTGCTAATAAACGCGTTAAGTCGTTATCGCAATAAACGAATTATAAGCGCACGCTATTTCGGTTATCACATTTTAACATTCCTTCGAAAATTTCTCTTTATATTTTATTATTTTATATATATATATATATATATATATATATATATATATATACATATATACGTATACATCTTTTTGTTTTATTTTTTATTACAAATTGAACGAACCTCACCGCCCCCTCCTCCCCCGCCATAATTGTATATTGCAAATTGTTACAACGCATCAAATTCTTTTTCTTTTTTTTTTTGTTTTCTTTTCCTTTTTTTCTTTCACCCACCGTGTTTTCGCCCGTATTTCAATATTTCAAATAAATTCAAATTATTTGCTAAGACAATATTCGATTATAATCCACGTATAGATCGTATTCGTTAGAAACGTATTCTCCGTCATGTGTACATTCGATTTCAGAGAAATTTCAAGTTGCGAGAGGGAAACGTGCGGGGGAATAAAATTAATTGATTAAAAAAAAAAAAAAAAAAAAAAAAAACAAAAAAAAAGAAGAGAGAGAAAGATAAAGGGTAAGAAGGATAACGAAAGATGAAAAAGGAACGCGCGAACTTAAGGAGCGAAAATACTGGTAGTAGCGTGCGATCGTAGTTTTCGAGATCGAGATACGTATGTCGACAGGATATCGTTGCAAACAAGATCAGTGAGATCCGATAGGAGGAGCTACATAATGCGGCTGATTCTAAAGCCACAGTCGCGTAATTTGTCATATGTATCGATACCCCTGTAAACGCGTACTACACGTATACATGCGTCATCTAACAGGAGTACATATGTATATCGAATCTACATATATACGCGTAGACAGCAGGTATATATATATATATATAATATATGTATGTATGTATGTATGTATGTATGTATGTATGTATGTATGTATGTATATGTATGTGTTAGATGTAGGCGAGACATATTCTATGCATATACATAACTTAACGCAAACGTGCACGACGAATATCGGTATTCGAATTAGCGATAGGTAGATAGATGGATGGTTAGATGGATAGATAGATAGGTAGATAGATAGAAAGTGAGAGAGAGAGAGAGAGAGAGAGAGAAGCCATCGCGTTCATTGCGTATATATGTATGAGTATTCGAAATTCTGCTTAAATTTTCGTGCTTTTTCTGAAAATACGATTCTTCGTCGTCGTCGTCGTCGTCGTCGTCGTCTTGGTATATTTCATGACTATAAATTAGTCGTCCCTTTCGTTACGATTTCCTTTAAGAATTTATATTCAGTCTTTGTGTTCACTTCTCTTTGTCTCTCTCTCTCTCTCTCTCTCTCTCTCTCTCTCTATCTCTTTTCTCTTTTCTCTTTTCTCCATTTTACATTACTTCGTAAGAAGGATAAAATTCGAGGATAGATCGAAAATGGAGGAGCGTAAAAACTATCCTTTAGAATTTGACTTCTTGTGAAGTTATTACGAACGTGCGTTAATTAAACCGATCGTTATCATGATCGATCGCAAATAACACGTGATATTACGCTCTAACGAGTCGATAACGAAAAGTAGTTCGACGTTAGGATGAGGCGAGGAGTTGCGAGTGTTACGGCGAGTGGTATAGAGGGGTGAAGGGGGCGAGAGGATTGGTGCTACGTTCCCCCGCCTTTAATCGTGATAATCCAAAGACGGAAGAAGTGGAGTGCATTGAAATTGTCGTACGTACGTTACTTTTATATATAAATATATACAAATATGTGTGTGTGTGTGTGTGTATCGTATATGTCGTAAGTGTATATCGTATGTATTTAGGTATTCTACATTGTTATCGTATATATGTATGTATGCACGTTTGTATGTATGTATGTATGTATGTATGTATGTATGTATGTATGTATGTATGTATGTAGTATATACCTTGTCGCGTTTCGAGGTCGCGTGTCTTCTCGCGAATAAGCCGCGAAACGTGACGCGTTGTCGTGGCGGTCCTAAAAATAGATCTTTTTAGCATATTTCATGGGGATACCTTTGCGTGAGGTGGAATGTACTTTCTCTGATAAGACTTTTTGAAACCTGCATTTAGTTCCCTTTAAAGGTGATTAGAAACGAAACAAACAAAGAATAAAATAATAAGAAAACAAATAAAAAAAGAAACAAAGAAAGAAAGGGAGGGGGTGGTGGTGGGGGAACTTGATCGGAATTTAAATCGGAGATTTAATTTTTCGAATGATTTGGATTAAAAAAGAAGAAGAAGAAGAAGAAAAGAAAAGGAAAGGTTTCAATAATATTTATTTTCCAAATTATCTCAACAATCATTTTCACTTGTCGTTCTTTTCAATTCTCTTTGGGATATGGATTATTTATTATTATTATCATCATCGAGGCTTTCGTAATGCGTTGTTCGTTATCTGTTGATCTGTTGTTATCTGTTGTTAGACATTATTATACCAATTATTATACCAAGAATGGAAGCTAGCTAAGAGAGAAAGAGAGAGAGAGAGAGAGAGAGAGAGAGAGAGAGAGAGAGAGAGAGAAATAAAGTGGGAAAATGAAGAGATAATAAAGAAATAACATGCGCGAGTATAATTTCGTGGAGAATGTATGCAAAATATTACGAACTCGGTTGCTGTTGTTGCCGGGGCCGTTGCCGGTGTGTATTAACATCCAACTACGAACTTTTGTTTTGTCGAGTTTATCGACGAAAATTTTCATTCCTTTTATTTTTTTTCTTTCTTTTTTTTTTTTTTTTCTTTTTCTTCTCTATCCCCCATCCTCCTCTTTAGCCCTTTATGATATTAAGTGCGCGTTTCGCGTTATTATATTACTCCTCTTGGTTGAAAAAAAATCAGTCTACGGGGAAATGATGCACACGTTCGAGCTGGAGAGAAAATTAAAGATAGAGGACAAGCTGACGAAAGCGTTTGGTACGAATCCAAATGCGTTTACTGTTATAGTCCTCTCTCTCTCTCTCTCTCTCTCTCTGTTTAGCTCTCGCTCTCTCCCGCTCATTAATTTGTTTTTTTCTCTCTTTCCGTCTTCTAATTTTCTTGTTCTCCCCAATTTTTTATACCTTTGCTTTTACTATTCCTCTTTTCTCCCCTCTTTCCTTTTCTTTCTTTCTTTTCCTTTTTTTTTTTTTTTTCTTCTTTATGTGTTCCTAGCATCACCGTTGAGGAGGAGCTGGCATGGGAGAATGCGGCCAGTCGAGCAACGTCGGCGTTCGACGTGCTATTGAGAGAATCTTATCTAATAGAAGTTGGAAGAGTTCGCGTAAATAGGTCAAATTCTAGTGCGCCAAAGTAAGATATTTCTTTTTTCTTTCTCTCTTTTCTCTCTCTCTCTCTCTCTCTCTCTCTCTCTCTTTCCCTCCTTTTTCCCCCCTCAACCGTCCTTCCCCTCCTCCAATTCCTGCGACGCCAGGAACTTTTTTTTTCTCTCTCGTTCCATTTCTCGTTTCAAACGCAATCGATGAAAACGCGCTTTACGCTTTTAGAACGAACGATCCTCTTTCGAGAAGGTTAAAAGAGAAATTAGAAAAAACGTGTGATTTCTCTTATATGTAGTTAGAGAAAGGTCACTAGGTAGGACCCCGCGTGACCCTCTCTCTCTCTCTCTCTCTCTCTCTATATATATATATATATGTAACGCGTTAATCCAATCGATGAAAGCTCGTTTTAAAAGCGTGAAACTTATTTAAGGAAACCGAAAGAATTTCCTATTATTTCTATTCCCCCGTTTTTCTTTCCTCTCTATTAACTACCTCTCCTCCCCCCTCCCCTACATCCCAATCGATATCAAGAAAACTTTGTGAAAACAAATTGCGTCAAAGAAGAAGAAGAAGAAAAAAAAAAGAAAGAACAACAAAAAGAAAAAAGAGAAGAGAAAGAACATAGAAAAAGGAGAAAATACTTTTAAACTTTTCAACTTAATCGAAATCATTCTCAAGGAAGAAGATAGAACTATCTCGACGATGTTGTTTCGAGGAAACAAGATTTGACTAATAATATTCAAACGCTCGGCATGGAGAATCGTATTTATCTTCTGTCACGATCGTTGTTGTTGTTATTATTATTATTATTATTATTATTATTATTATTATTATTATTATTATTATTATTATTATTATTATAATTATTATTGATATTTTTATTATTATAATCATTGTAATATTTATCGATGATCCTTGATAATAAGACGTAGCCATCGATCGTTTCTATCGTTATTGGGAAAACAGTACGACTCGTTAAACGTCTCTAATATCATCGTTCTAGTTTTTCCAGTGGTGAGAGAGAATGAGACAGAGATAGAGATAGAGAGAGAGAGAGAGAGAGAGAGAGAGAAAATATAGAAAAAGAAGGAAGAAAAAAAAAGCAACAGAGACTACGTCCTCGAGCAATCGGACTCGGCACGGACATTGTTCTAAAAACCTACACGCTAGTTTTCCTTTCCTATACCCGCCGGTAGTTTACTTCAAGTTCGTACCTGCAATAGGAAAAATTCACGTTTATTCGCGGTTTACTTGTTCTGAGTCGAACTTTTATTCTCTCTCTCTCTCTCTCTCTCTCTCTTTCATGCTTTATCCACTCTCGTCGAGTCGATCCGTCGCGAAGCGGCGTTTAATCTTTCAGGAAAAATGGGAGAAAAGTAATTAGGCCGATATTAGCCGGTAACCACGGGTAGCTGGAAGAACGGGAGGGTGGGAGGGAGGGAGGGAGGGAGGGAGGGATGGGTCAATAAAGGCCGGCGCCCTCTTTCGTGCAAAAAGGAATGAACGGACTTTCGCTGATGCAGCCTCCCCCGGTTGATTTTCCGTTCCACGCGAGACCATCCCGTGTTTTCGCGTATAATCCACCCTGTCCCGCGTTTATTCTCCGTTCTCGCTTTTGCTACCATCCCCCATTTTCTTCTATCTTCCTCGTTTTCCCTCACCCTCACCCTCACCCTCTCTCTCTCTCTCTCTCTCTCTCTCTCTCTCTCTCTCTCTT
>CAJVQJ010000136.1:5000-13289 GCA_911387685.1 Dolichovespula media
AACATACATCATACATATATGTATATATATATACACACACACACACACACACATATATACACATGTATATATACACACATATATATAATTATACACATGTATATATACACACATATATATAATTATACACATGTATATATATACACACACATATTTATATAATATATATATATATATATATATACACATATACATACATATATCTTATAACTGCGTGATAAGACGTTCGACCGAGGAATAGACGACAGAAAAAGGAAAAACATCAACAACAACTATCTCCCTATTCGATTCTTCCATCTTTCCCCAAAGCAGTGCGAGAGAGAGAGAGAGAGAGAGAGAGACTTAAGCTCAGATAACGAGATAGAGATAGTTATAGAGACGGAGATAGAAATATAAATATAAATATAGAATAGGAATTGAAAAAGGTTAAGAGGATCTTAACTGGATGTGATTCTCTCACGTCGTAGTTAAATACGAAAGAGGAGAGTTAGAGGAGGAGTGATAGTCGTAGTCGTCGTCGTGGTGTGTATCTGTGTGATCTAGGCTAACCGTGCTCTCGTCGTTCTCTTAAATAGGTGCATAACCCCGTCTCCGTAACGTGCCCTGGTACACGCCACGCCACACCACACCATACCACACCATACCACACCACACTATACCACACTGCGCCATCCTCTAGATCTCTTGAATATCACCGTTCGTTTATATGGCCGTTCAACGACGATCTACCAACGTCTATTCGTCGTCGTTCGTCGAACAACTATACTAACTTACGATTATACCAGGTAATATAATATTGCAAGAGAAGAAAAAGGAAAAAAATATAAAGGAAGAAAGAAAAAAAATAATATCCGTCTTATGGCGTCGTCTCGTCGATGATTATTTTTTTTAACGTTCAAACGCACCCCGATTGAATCATTCGCATTAAAACGTACGACGGCGCATTTTCTTTCCCTTTTTATTATTTATTTATTATTATTATTATTATTATTATTATTATTATTATTATTATTATTCGTATGGAACGTCCTTTTACGGGACGTATTTATTTAATTATTTGTTCGTTCGTTCGTTCAATCGTTTATTCATTCGTCGGTCGAGATTGGAAGGACGGCCCGTACGTTTTACGTAGGAAAATTATAATCTTTCTTAATTCTAATTCTAATTCTAATTTGATTTGATTTGATTTTTGACCGCAGAAGACTGTCCGTTAGAGTAATATAATTTATTTTTTTATCCTCCGTTAAAGCGAGACCCCTTTATCGATACGAACCATCACGTTTTACCGTCATATTGTGTTTACATTTAATCGAGCGCGATTGTACGAAAAAGAAGAAAAAGGAAAAGAAAAAGAAACCGGAACGAAAAACGAAAATCGAAATGCGTGGAGTAAAAAGCTGATTAACTTTTAAATAGGAGGAAGATGTATTACGTCCGTCCGTCACCCCTCCCTCCTTCCCTTACCCGTTCGTTAAAAAAAAAAAAAAAAAAAAAAAAGAAGAAAAAAAATATATTACACGAAACATTTTCGTCGCGTTCGAAACTCGTACGTACGATTAATTATAACGCGCGTTGGCGTCGGTGGTTTTTTTTTTAAAAAAAAAAAAAAAAAAAAAAAAGAAAAAAGAAAAAAAGTTACGGTAGGAATCGTCGCAAACATTGCGTCAAATGCGCGTGCGCACAAACGCACGGACAGACACATGTACACACGCACACACGTACACGTAGGTACGTACGTCACCGAAAAAAGAAAAAAGAAACAAAAAAATTGCTCTGCATCGGAAACATTTAACGAAACGCGATTTACGTTTCGTCTCTTCCTTATCTACGTACGTACATAGGACAGATATATAACAGTACATATTAAATACGTACTACGTGTATATATATATATATATATATGTATAGAAAGAGAGAGAGAGAGAGAGAGAGAGAGAGAGAGAGAGAGAGATCTTTGCGAGTGTTTTAGTAAGAAGTTTGTCTCTCCCGCAGAAAATAATACCGGTGTTTGTCGCTTTGAGTTCGTGAAGAGAGGAGATCTCTCGTGAGAGAGACCTAGTCGTGCAACCTACCTACCTACATAAACACGATGCTCCGCTTTGCTTTCCGTTCTCCTTATGAGAACCAACCTCCTCCTTCTCCTCCTCCACCACTACCACCTCCTCCTCCACCTTCTCCTCCACCTTCTCCACCTTCTCCTCCTCTGCATTGCACCTCCTCCCGGCAAGAACACGCTTGCGCTCGCGCACACGTACTTCTTCTCAAAGACAGAAATATATATATATATATATATATATATATATATATATATATAGAGAGAGAGAGAGAGAGAGACATACACATACACATTAAAAAAAAAAAAAAAAAGAAAAAAAAAGGGTCAAGAGTCGCGAGGCAACCCAATTTTCTCATCACCGAGATTACGTTTTTTTTGATAAAGATACGAGGCGCGAGGTTAAGGTCACCATTCAAAGTGCCTTTCAACGAATTTCGGAAGGACTCGGCTCGTTATTATTATGATTTTTATTATTATTATTATTATTAGTAGTAGTAGTAATAGTAGTATTATTGTTGTTGTTGTTTTTTATTATTGTTATTATAGTTGTTATTGGTATAATTTATTAGCTCGCTCCAAATGAAACCTTGAACATCTTGATATTTATTATCCGGTTTTATATCTTTTATAACGTCGCGTAACCACCACATACGTGTGTTGCGTGTAGAAGCTTTGCGTGTACTTGAATTTATTATATATATATATATATATATATATATATATATATATATATATATATATATATATTATATTTTGTTCTTTTTGATGTAATTTTTTCTATATCGCGTTTGAACGTTTTGTCTTACGAATATTTGCGTTTAATATACAATAATTATGAATTAACGTTTGTATTTGATAATTATAATATTGTACGTGTATATATATATATTTCCTCATATAAATATATATATATATATTTCCTCATATAAATATATATATATATATATTTCCTCAATATAAATTGCAAGAGTCAAAAGCAAAAACGTTTGTCGAAGACGAACGTTTTTAGAAAGAAAGAAAGAACAAAAAAAAAAGAACAAACGAACGAACGATTTTTATCGCGATAACTTTGAAAAAGATACGTCATTGTAGAGAGTCGATCGCGTATCGTTCTCGTTAAATCTATCGAATCGAACGCACGAGAATTGAAGATTGAAGAATTGTGTTCTTATATATATATATATATATATATATATATATATATATATATATATATATATATATATATATTTATAAATCGAACCGCACGACATGGTGACGTTTCTATGGTGTGTGTATGTGTGTCGTTGATGATCATGACGATGGCGATTAGTTGATTGTCGTTGTCGTTGTCGGTAGCGACACTTACTGAAATTAATACCGTTAAATAGGATTAATTAAATGGACAGACGATAAAATAGTCGGCGTGAAATAAGCTAATCCCTTCCTCTCTCTCTCTCTCTCTCTCTCTCTCTCTCTCTCTCTCTCTCTCTCTTTCCGCCCCCTCCTTTCTCCTCCCACGGCCTATAATGGATTACGAATGTTCTCTCGGAGGTTTTTGACTAGAAATAAAAATAAAAAAAAAATGAAACAAAAATTAAAAAACATTAAAAAGCAAGAATCATCAGTGGATGGAGGGGCGGGGAGGGTAGGGTAGGGTGGTGGTGGTCCCGTCACCTCCTCCGAGATCGGAGAGAAATGATTCATAAAAAAAAAAAAAAAAAAAAAAAAAAAAAAAAAAAAAAAAAAAAAAAAAAAAAAAATTAAAAAATTAATTTATGAGACGAAAGAGAAAAAAAAATCCGAGGAAAATATACGAGAAAGAGAAAGGAAAGAGAAGGATAGAAAAAAAATTCATTCTCGATCGAGTGAAAATTCATTCTCGACCAAGGTCAATTCGAATATCGCGTAACGTTTCTGAACGATAGATAGTTTAGAAGAGGAAAGAGGGATGAGGATGAGGAGGAGGATGAGGAGGAGGGAAGAGAAAGAAGGGGACAAGAGGTGTTTAAAATTTAGATCGCCGAGCGACCGACCGATCGATCGAACGAACGAACGAACGAACGAACGAATCGTCGTTTATTCTAAACGTTTTCAGATCCCTCCCTCCCTCCCATCCTTCTTTTTCGGCCACAATTTTGCATCGGTACGATTAACAAAGCGAATATCTCTTTTCGATTGTTCTCCTCCCAAGGATTTCACTCGGTGGTTAATGGACTGTCTCTTGGTCTTATCTCCATTTCTCTCGTACACTTTCATAGAATATATATATATATATATATTATATAAATAACACGATTACTCGTATATACGATTGTTTTATCGAACGAAAAATTTAAAAGAAAAAGAAAAATATATATATATATATATATATTTCGAGTTAAAACGAGACGTTCTTTTTTGTCCTTTTTCTTTCTTCCTTTTTTTTTTTTTGTCGTTTAAATATCTCTACCTAACCATTTTGACACTTTCTCGTCGACAAATTTTTATTCGCAATTTTTTTTTTTTTTTTTTTTTTTTTTTTTTTTTTTTTTTGAATATTTTCGTCTGTACGTTGTCGAAATGGATGAAGATAAAGAGGGAGAAGAAGAAGAAGAAGAAGAGAGACGTAGAGAGAGAGAGAGAGAGAGAGAGAGAGAGAGAGAGAGAGAGAGAGAGAGAAGGGGGGGGTGGTAGAATTTTTCGAAAGCAATAATTTATATAGCAATTTAAACTCCGGTCGTTAAAAACGTCGTTAAACTTTTATAAAGCGTTTTCTAAGATCTTTTTATTTTTATTTTATTTTATTTTTTTTTTTTCTTTTTTTTGCCGGTCCTCGAGCAACGTATATAATGTTGCGGCATGGGGAGTGAAAGCGACATGGTGAACTCGCTTACGAGGTTGCGGCGCGCTCCGTGTACTTTTACTTGATCGGAGGAGCGTTGTATTATAGTGACTACTTACCTAGCAGTCCCTGGCATAGTTATCCACCAGAAATATCGTTGGAAAGCCTGTGTGCTGCTGTTGCTGCTCTCAGGCGCACCGTTCGCTTGCTATACCCGCTCCGCCATATATGAGAGAGACAGAGAGAGAAACAAAGAGAGAGAGAGAGAGAGAGAGAGAGAGAGATAAAAAGGCGAATGAGTTCACTACTGCAAAAATTCGAACGAAGGATGGTGCAATTCCTTTTCCTGTACCCAATCAATATATATATATATATATATATATAAACTTGTGTGTGTGTGTGTGTATGTATGGATTCGATCAATGATTGGCTAGATTTATTTCTGAACGACGAATCCTTGAAGAATAATAATCTCGATGGAGTTTATTTTCGAATCGTGTGAAAATGTCAATTCGACAGATATTATTCAGAGAATATTTTAATTACCACTGTGCGTGTCTCTCTCTCTCTCTCTCTCTCTCTCTCTCTCTTTCTCTGCTGTTTTAAAAGAGAGAGAGAGAGAGAGAGATTGAGAGAGAAAGAGAACATGGAGTCTGAATAAAAGGTCGCCATATGTCGTCTGGGATATAATACGATGAATGGTTGTCTAAGTATTGTCCAAATTATACTGGTTCCCTCCCCCTCCATTGACCGAGGACCCATATCGAGGTTCTGACCCTTCAAAGCGTAGAGAGGGAGAGGGAGAGGGAGAGAGAGAGGGAAAGAAAGAGGGAGAGAACTCGATTCTTTCGGTGGAGTTTTTCAACGATTTCGAACCCTTCAAAAACGTTCGCTCTCTCTACTCTCTCTCTCTCTCTCTCTCTCTCTCTCTCTCTCTCTCTCTCTCTCTCTCTCTCTCATTCTCTCTCTCGCCCTCGCTTTTACTTCTCTTGGTTGGTTCGAGGGGTTTCCAAGCCGTCTCACGATTCATTCACTTTCGTTTATATATGGGTGTAAGAGAGAGACAGGAGAGATAAAGAGAGAGAGAGAGGGAGAGGGAGAGGTAGGGAGGAAGGGTGGGAGGTAGAGAGAGGGAGATTGTGGCCCCAAGAATCGATCCTCGCAGAACTGCGTACGAAAACCAACCAACCAACCAACCAACCAACCAACCAACGAACCAACCAACCAACCAACAATGGCGCCTGCTTTCTTACTTTTTCTACTTCCTTCTGAAATGATTTATCCATTTCTCTTCACTCATTTTATTTTATTTTATTTATTTGTTTGTTGGTTTGTTTTTTTTGTTTGTTTATTTTTTTGTCTGATTACATCTCTTCTTTTTCTCTCTTTCGCTGTTTCCAACGATTATACGTAATTTCGTTATATTTGTATTAAAAGAAACGTCTCGGATGAGTTCGTTGTACGTATGCATGTATGTATGTATGTACGTGTATTTATTAAAAAAGTTAAGGAAAAAAGTAAAAAGAAAATAACAAAAACAACAACAACAACAACAACAACAACAACAACAACAACAACAACAACAATAATAATAATAATAAAAATAAAAAGAACGAGCAAATATCTTATTTCCTATAGAAAAAAAAAAAAAAAAAAAAAAAAAAATCTTTTTTATTTAAACGAACTCTACTATAGCGTACTACTACTATTACTACTAATAGTAGTAATAGTGAGTAATGAGTAGTTAGTAGTGAGTAGTAATATCGCTACACGATGACGACGAATGCGGTTCTGATGCGAATTTGAAAGGGGAAAAAAAAAAAAAAGAAAAAAAAAATATTTGGGTCGTCGAGGGTTAAGTTGATATTCATTTTTTACTCGGCGTACGTGTTAAATATACGTGCTGTATATTACACACACGTACGTACGTACACGTAGAGGATATGTATATGCATACACACACACAGACACACATACACACACATATACGTGTCATTTACTTACTCGTTAGAACACACACGGGCTTTAAGCGATCCTACAACGAGCTTTTGTTCGCGAAAAATTGTTGAACGTCGGTAAACGTCAGATACTCGAGCTTTTACCTCTTTCCCTTCTCCCTTACTCCCACCCTCTCTCTCTCTCTCTCTCTCTCTCTCTCAACCCAGTTTTTTTTTATCTCTGTCCTACGTAATTCAGATCTATCGGGAAAGTTGAAAAATGTGTTATCGCAGTTGGCAGGAGTGAAATTTGAATTCGTTCGTTCGTTCAATCGTTGCTTCTTTCGTTCGTAGTTACTGCGATGGATACCAGCAACCCTCCTTCTCTCTCTCTCTCTCTCTCTCTCTCTCTCTCTCTCTCTTTCTTCCCCTTCTTCTTTTTTTCCTTTCTCTTTCTCTCTTTCTACCTCGATCGTCGCCAGCCCTCTTGCTTTTCCAGCCGAACCGGATCCATACTCACCGGTTTTGTGGTAGCACCGGCGTTGCTACGAGAAGAGGATGTTAAGGAAGACGGAGAAAACCGAGGGAAGAACCCCTCGTTCTTCTTATATTCTACCTACCAACCAACCAACCAAGCAACCCATTCAACTACCTACACTAAACTCGAATCCAAAATTCCTTTGATTTACTCTAAACGTCTTATTATATATAACAAAAATATCATAAATGTTTATATATGTTTATATATATGTATGTTACGAGGATACTTGTTTTCTTTATCCTTCTCTCTCTCTCTCTCTCTCTCTCTCTCTCTCTCTCTCTCTCTCTCTCTTTCGCTCGAATTTCCAGGGATTTTTGTTTCAGACCCGTCATTTTATTCATCGATATGTCTTCCCATACAGGCGACACATCACAAACTGTAGAACATTTGAAAAGAATGAAAGGGCAAAATATTTCGAAGGTGTGAAATGTGATGAAAAAATTGTCTCGCGATTTTCGATTTTTGATTTCGACTTGTTGTACTCTTCGACAAACACACACACACACACACGGTGTAAACTGTCCTAAACTAAAAGGCAATGAATCGTATTACAACCCTTACGTACAACAACCATAAGGATGATCATACCAGTTATGAGATGTACCAAGATGTGATTCGCACTCTTCAAACGTGTGATTCTAACTGTGTGATTCCAAATTCAATCGAATCATACAGTTTTCGTTAACACCAGTTGAACGTCAACGAAGAACTATAGTGTTTTAGCGTTGAAGAATGAATCAAAGAGAAGCTTAACCGTTTACCTATAGCCAGAAAATGAGCGTGACGGATGTAGTACCCCGACTCCCCCTCCCCCTCCCCCTTCACCGTATACTTCAACACCCCTTAAAGAGCGGGGAGAAAAATATTAGATTCCAAATTAGAGTTAGTTAAATAATAATATGAGTATTTGTTGAAGAGACGGTAGTATTAGATTTGATAAGATAAAGTAAAA
>OU426876.1:0-17641 GCA_911387685.1 Dolichovespula media
TTTAAATAGCTTAAATTAAAGCATAATATTGAAGATATTAAAATAACATTTTTAATGTTTTTAAATATATATACATATATTATATTTAATTGGAATAATTATTTCAATGCTATTATTAACAATAATATACCTCTTCTTTGGTTTCAATTAAAATTAATAATTAAAGAAATAACTATAAATAAAGCTTCTAACTTTATAATAATGAATTAAATATTCATTTTATTTCTTAAATTATTTACATAACTAATAAATAACAAAAAAAAATTAATAAAAAAAAATAAAATATCTTATAATAAAAAAAAAAATCAATTTTTAAATAATATATTAATTCCTTTAATAAATTATACTTTATTCCATAAACAAATAAATATTCTAAATTACCCTTATCAATAATTTTATAAAAATCTATCGAAAATTTTAAAGGATATAAACTAATTTTTCTATAAAAAATATTTAAACCTCATATTCTAGATAAAAAAAATTTTATATAAATTCCTATTCTTATTCAATTCTTTTTTCTAAAAAATCAACCTAAAAAACATCCTAATAAACAAATTTGTAAAACTAATATCTTCTCAAATAAATTAAGAATAATTAATGTTAAATTAAATAAATTAATTAAAAAATATCCTATTATTACAGAATATAAATATAAAATAATTAATGATAAACTTATTAAACCATCTTCATTTTTTAAAATATAATAATTCTTTTTATTAATATAATTTAAATAAACTAAAATAATTAAACGAACTCTATAAGAAACTGTAAATAAAGTTGCTACTATTAATATAAAAATACTAAAAAAATTTATTTTTCTTATTAAAAAAATCTCTATAATTAAATCCTTTGAATAATACCCAGAAAAAAAAGGAAAACCACATAATGATAATAAAGAAATAAAAAAAATTAAACTTACAAATGGATAATAACTTACTAAACAACCTATATAACGAATATCTTGTCTATTTCTCATTTGATGAATTATAATTCCTCTACATATAAATAATAAAGATTTAAATAAAGCATGAATAATTAAATGAATAAAACCTAAATCTACTTCCCCTAATCTCAAAATTCTTATTATTAATCCTAATTGACTTAAAGTTGATAAAGCAATAATTTTTTTTAAATCAAATTCAAAATTAGCTATTAAACCAGACATTATTATTGTTATTCTAGAAATAAATAATATTAAACTTATAATTCCATTTTCCATTATTAAAGAATTAAAACGTATTAATAAATAAACACCTGCTGTAACCAATGTTGAAGAATGAACTAATGAAGATACAGGAGTAGGAGCAGCTATAGCTAAAGGTAATCAAATAGAAAAAGGTAATTGAGCTCTTTTAGTAAAAGCTCTTAACAATATTAATAAAGAAACAAAAAAAAAATTTAAATTAAATAAAATTAAATTTCAAGAACCTAATATAACTAATAAACTAATTATTATCAAAATACCTACATCACCAATTCGATTTAATAATACAGTTACTATACCAGAAGTATAAGACTTTCAATTCTGATAATAAATAACTAAACAATAAGAAATTAAACCAAGACCATCTCATCCAATTAATAAACCTATTAAATTTGGGCAAATAATTAAAAATAATATTCTTAAAACAAATATTATTACAAGTAAAAAAAATCGTTTAATATTTAAATCTATTTCTATATATTTTAATCTATAAATTATTACAAACCTAGAAATCAATAAAACCAATCTTATAAATATAAAAGAAATTCAATCTAAATAAATAACAAATTTTATTCTTATTGAATTTAAATTAAAAAATTCTCACTCTATTATAAGACTTAATTCAAAATTTAAAAAAACTAATGAAAAATAAGTTATAATTAATCTAAAAAAAAAAAAAAAAAAAATATTCATTATTATTATAATTTAAAATAAAACTTATATCTCTAATTCCACAGATTAGTGTTTTTATCTTTAAACTATTTAAATTAATTATTCTCATTTAAATCTAAAAACTAAATATCTCTAATCCAAGAAATAAAATATTTAAAGGAAATCAATGTAAAATTAATACTAAAAAATCTGATACAAGAATAGATTTATAATTAAATAATAAAAATAATGAATTTCCATGCTGTCTTATTCTAAATAAATATAATGAATATGCAGCACTAAAAAAACAATATAATATTAAAAATATAATTAATAGAATTCTTCATCTTACTAGTCTAATTAATAAAAAAATTTCCCCAATCAAATTTAAACTTACAGGAGCAGATAAATTAGAAGAACAAAATAAAAATCAAAATATTGTTAATGTTGGATAAATTGATAAAGTTCCTTTATTTAAATAAATTAAACGTCTCCCAAATCGTTCATAATTAATATTTACAAGATAAAATATCCCAGAAGAACATAATCCATGAGCAATTATTATTATTAAACTTCCAATAAATCCAATTTTTGATATTGTTACTATCCCTCTAATTAATAAACTCATATGAACAACAGATGAATAAGCAACTAATATTTTTATATCAACTTGAATTAAACATACTATTCTCATAATAATTCCACCTAAAATTCCTAATCTAATCAAATAAATTCTTCATTCAGATATATTAACAGAAAAAATCTGAGCTATACGTAATATTCCATATCTACCTAATTTTAATAATACTCCTGCTAAAATTATTGATCCATAAACAGGAGCTTCAACATGAGCTTTAGGTAATCAAATATGAAAAATAAATATTGGTAATTTAACAATAAATCCTAATAAACATAAAGAAAAAAGTAACCAATTTAAATTTATTGATAAAAAAATCATCATCATTATTATTAAACTATAATAATTAATATAAAGATATAAAAATATTCATAAAAAAGGAATAGAAGAAATAACAGTAAATATAAATATATACATAATTGCTTCATATCGTTCAAATGTATATCCTCCATATAAAATTAAAAAAAAAATTGGTAATAAACCCACTTCAAATATTAAATAAAATATTAATATATTTATCGAAAAAAAACATATTCTTAAAAAAATTATTAATATAATAATTAAAAATTCCATAAATTTTCTTAGATTAATAATTAATATACAACCTCTAATTCATAAACTTAAAATTACTAAAACATAAGAATTAAAATCATAAAAAAAAAATACATGACCACCAACTCAAAAATTTCTTGAATATGATATTCAAAAAAATATTATATATCAAGCAAGAAAAAATAATACTAAAGATTTTCTAACTTTATTTATCTTAAAATTTAATATTCCAATCATTGAAAATAAACAAAAAATTAACTTTATCATATTAATAAATTTAAATTTCTTAAATATTCATTACCCTTAAAACGAATTATTATTACAACTAATGAAATACCTAAAACTCCTTCAATTACAAAAATTACCATAAATAATAATAAATAAAAATCTTTTGAAAAATTAACTATTAATATAAACAAATTTAATAAATTAATAACAACAATAAATTCAATACATAACAAAATCATTAATGCATGATTATAGAGCTTTAATACTATTAAAAATCTTAATATTCTTAATAATCTACCAGCAAAAAAATTAATTATAAATCTAATAAACTATAATTAAATAAATTTATTTTTTAATTTAAATAAAATACTAAATCAATCAAGAAGCTTTATAGTTTAAGAAAAACAAAAATTTTGTAAATTTTAATTAAATTTTAAAATTTTAAAGCTTCAAAAAAATAATAATTATTATTATATCATTAATCTCCAAAATTAATATTTTTATTAAACTATTTTTTGAAAAAAAATTATGACACAATCATATTTAATAACATTATTTTGAATAATTATTATATCAATTATAATAATAATAATTTTTCAAAATAATTTATCTATTATACAATTAATCTTAAATTTAATTATTGTTACTATTTTATCTTGTTTAATTATTTCAAATTTTTCATCTTTATCAATATATTCATTTATTTTATTTTTAATAATTATTGGTGGTTTAATTATCTTATTTATAATATTTTTAAGACTCATTTCTAATCAATATATAAATTTCCAATGAAAATATTTATTTTCTTTTATTCATCTTTTTATACTAATTTATTTAATAATTATTTTTTTTCCATCTATTAATCCTATAATTCATAATTTTATAAATAATCTAAATTGAATAATATTTATAAACTTATCTTTCAATATATCAAAATTAAACATATTCTATATAAATATTAATCAAATTTTTATCTTTCCTTCAAGAGTCATAGTAAGTTTATTAATTATATTCCTTTTAATTATATTAATTTTAATCACAAAAATTTGTTTAAACAATAATAAACCCCTTCGATTAATAAAAAAATAATTTATGAAAAAATCATTCTTTATAAAAAATCCTTTAACCAATATTATAATAGAATCATTTATTTTCCTCCCTAGACCAATTAATATTAATTTCTGATGAAATCTTGGTTCACTTTTAGGTCTAGCTTTAATAATTCAATTAATTTCAGGAATTTTTCTATCTTTACATTATTGCCCTTCAATTGATCAAGCATTTGATAGAGTCGTTATAATTATACAAGATACAAATTATGGATGAATAATACGAATTATTCATAGAAATGGTGCATCAATTTTTTTTATTTGTTTATATATTCATATTGGACGAGGAATTTATTATCAATCTTTTAATTTAATTCATACCTGAACTATTGGTGTAATAATTTTTCTTTTAACTATAATAACTGCCTTTCTTGGATATGTTCTACCATGAGGACAAATATCATTTTGAGGTGCAACAGTTATTACAAATTTACTTTCAGCTATCCCTTACATTGGGCAAAACTTAGTAGAATGAATTTGAGGAGGATTTGCAGTTGATTCACCAACCTTAAATCGATTTTATTCTTTCCATTTTATTTTACCTTTTATTATTCTTTTTATAGTAATTATTCATCTAACATACCTTCATGAAACAGGCTCATCAAACCCAATAGGAATTAATAGAAATATTTATAAAATTATTTTTCATAAATATTACTCTTTAAAAGATTCAATTACATTTATTATTTTATTAATTATATTTTTTTCATTTATATTCCAATACCCTTTTATATTAAGAGATCCTGACAATTTTGTTAAGGCTAATCCAATAATTACACCTATTCATATTAAACCAGAATGATATTTTTTATTTGCATATGCTATTCTTCGAGGAATTCCTAATAAACTAGGAGGTGTATTAGCCTTAATATCTGCTGTTTTAATTCTTTTAATTTTACCATTTATAACAAGACCAAAAAAATTTACTTTAAAATTTAACCCATTATACCAAATTTTATTCTGAATACTTTTTTCAACTTTTTGTATACTAACATGATTAGGAGGTATAGAAATTGAATCACCTTTTATTGAATTAACACAAATTTATTCAATTTTATACTTTATAATTTTTTTTATAATTAATTGATTAAATAAATTATGATTTATATCTATAATAAAATAAATTAAATTTTTAAGTTAATAAGCTAAAAAGCATATATTTTGAAAATATAAATTAGAAATTAAAATTTTCTATTAACTTTTAATTATTTTCATAACATTAAATAAATTATTGTAAAAATAATTTAATATTATATATAAATATAAAAATTTACTTTATTAAATTCTAAATTTAATGCACTAATCTGCCAATATAATTAACCATTATTTTTATTAAAAATATAAAAAAAAATAATATTTTAAAATAAAAATTAATAATAAATTTAATATAACTAATCCCAAAAAATAAAATCAACATAAATATATTAAATTATCATATCGTATTCGAGGATAACATCCTCGAATCAAAATAATTAAAATTGAAAAAATTAAAACCATAAAAAAATTTTTAAATCTAGAAAAATCATACCCAAAAAATATAATTCTAAAAATTATTCCTATAATTAAAATTATTATATATTCTCCTAAAAAAATTAAAGTAAATGCCCCTCTTATATATTCTACATTAAATCCAGAAACTAATTCAGATTCACCCTCAATAAAATCAAAAGGTATACGATTTAACTCAGCAACTATTCTAATAAATAATATATGTATAACTATTATATTAACAAAAAAAAAACTTAAATAATTCTCTTGATAAATTAAAAAATCAATAATATTAAATCTCTCTACATATATAAATATAATAAAAAAAATTAAAAATATTGAAACTTCATAAGATAAAGATTGAGCAATTGAACGAATACCCCCTAAAATTGAATAATTAGAATTTGATGATCAACCTCTTATTGAAACTACATAAACTCCTAAACTTAAACATCTTATTATATAAAATAAAAATAAATTTATAGTAAATAAATTTTCTTTTAAAGGTAAACCAATCAATAATATTATTGATATATAAAATCCAATTATAGGTCTTAATAAATAAATTAATTTATTAATTTTAATTAATTTAATATTTTCTTTAATTAATAATTTAATTGCATCAGAAAAAGGTTGAATAATTCCTAAAAAACCTACTTTATTAGGCCCTTTTCGATCTTGAATATAACCTAACAATTTTCGCTCCAACATAGTTAAAAAAGCTACACCAATTAATACTCCAACAACTTTAATTAATAAACATAATATTATAAAAAAAAAATCTTTTACCAAAATTAATCTAACTTTATCTTATTTATATATTTTAAATATACCTAATTAAAATTATATACTATTAATTTTATTCAATTTAAAAATTAATTAATTTTAATTAATTTCATAAATAAAAATATTTAATATTTTAAGTCCTTTCGTACAATAAAATATCTTTTCAATTATAGATAGAAACCGATCTGGCTTTCACCGATCTGAACTCAAATCATGTATGATTTTAATAGTCGAACAGACTAAAATTTTAAATTTCTCCATTTAATTTTTATCATAATTCAACATCGAGGTCGCAAACAATTTTATCAATATGAACTCTCCAAAATTATTACGCTGTTATCCCTAAGGTAATTTATTCTATTAATTATAATAATAATCATAAATTCATTAATCTATGTTAATAAATTCTTAAAGTTTAATTAATTTAAATATCCTCCCAATAAAATATAAATATTTATTAACTACATAAAATAAAAAATCATTAATAAATAAATTTTATTAAATTCTATAGGGTCTTCTCGTCTAATAAATTCATAAAAGCATTTTTACTCTTAATTTAAATTCAATACTATTATTTTGAGACAAATTATATTTCATCCACTCTTTCATTCCAGTTTCCAATTAAAAAACAATTGATTATGCTACCTTTGTACAGTCAGTATACTGCAGCCTTTTAATTTATTAATCAATGGGCAGAATAGACCTACTATTAAAATCAATAAGCCATGTTTTTGATAAACAGGTGAATACATTTTATATTTAAATAATTTAATAATTTAAAATATAAATATTTGTCGAATTCCTTAAAATAAATTTATAATAATTAATTACTTATTACACCAATTGATAAATTTACTAATTTAATCATTATACCAATTATTTAATTATTAAATAATTTTTTTTTATATTAATAAAAAATAAAAATTAAATTAAAATTACTTAATTTATAAATTATAACATTTTTTATAAAAAATTCAAATTTTATGAATATTAATAAATTAAAATTTAATTTAAATTATTTTAATATTTTTAGTTTATCCCAAAAATAATTTCCTTTTAATCTTATATTTAATAAATAAAAATATTTATATAAATTAAAAAGCTAAATTTTATTTAATTCTAAAAAAACTAGATATATTTAAAATCGATTAACATTTCACTACTAATTAAAAATTATTAATAATAATTCTACATTAACTAATATTTTTAATTAAATATTTTAAATTCGAGATATATTTAAATTTAAATATTTTATTTAATCAACCCTGATACAAAAGGTACAATTAATAAAATTTACTTTTTTAACTTTATTTAATTTCATTTTCATTACTTATTCTATAATCAAAAAAATTTATTCAAAACTTTTACTTTAACCAATCTATTTATAAAAATTACTTTATTTATTATATAATTATAATCAAAATAAATTTATTCTTCTTTAAAATTAAATCTATATGTAATTTATATTAAAATCAAAATTTATCTAAATTACATATAAAATTTTAATAAACATCACTATTATTCTATTTATTGTAAATAAATAATTTTTTATAAACTAAAATTTTATAAAAACAATAAACATCTTCCGATACCTAAACTTTGTTACGACTTATTCCATTTTATTGAAAGTGACGGGCAATTTGTACATACTTAATTTTTTTATTCAAATTAATTAATTAATTAAATTTACTTTTAAATCCATTTTCATAAAAAAATTAAATCTTTTACTCCAATTTTTAATTAAATTAATTGTAACTCATATTAAATCTTAATAAAACTATATTTTGACTTGAATTATTTAATAAATTATAAATTTTATTTATCTAAATTAATTAAATATTTTAAACAGCAATACATAAACTTTATATTAAGTAAATCTTATCGTGGATCATCAATTACTATACAAGTTCCTCTAAATTTTAAGTACCGCCAAATCTTTTAAATTTAATGATTTAACATTTAATCTCTTATATTATTATTTTACATTTACCATAATAGGGTATCTAATCCTAGTCTTTAAAATAAATTTTTTAATACAAAATCAACAAAAAATTTTTATTATTATAAATTATATTTCACCATAAAATTTATTAAATAAAAAACTTCAAATTTTTTCTTTTAATTAAATATAATTTTTAATTAATTTATAAACTTAGTCTAACCGCTGATGCTGGCACTAAATTTTCCTATTTTTATCATATTTATCTTATTCTAACTTTCATTAAATTTTTAAAATCTATATATTATATTAAATTTATTTATTTAAATTAAAATTATATAGTATAAATAATATTCAATTAATTTAAAAACAAAAATTAAATCTATTTTATATACTTTTTTATTACATAAAATTTAAATTTTTTTAATTTTATTTAAAAATTTGTATTTATAGATTATTAAATTTATTATATATTAATAAATTAATAATAATTTATTTATATTAATTTAGATTATTATTATTATATAAATTTCTACTATAAAATTAGGTTATTATTACTATTTAATATCAATATCTAATAGTTATTAAATATTTTATATTTTTATGATATATACTATATTCATTTAATAATCTAAAGTATTAGTAATTTTCTGGGTTATAAATTTTTAACTTATATATAAAATTTTATATTAATTTATATTTATATATATATTGACCATTAATTATGACATTTATCACTATATTTACATTTTTATATATTTATAAATATCTATATGTTTAAAAATTCTATTAATATTAAATATTTATATTATTTTATATTGTTATATATATATAGGAAAAATTAATAAATATATTATCTTAATCTAAATAATTTATATACAATTAAATTTATATATGTATAAATTTTTATATTTATTTATTAATTACTATTAATATTGACTTATATAATTATACCCTATATATATTCTTAAATATTATATATTTATATATTAAATATACATATTATATTATATTAAATAAATAAGTATTATATAAATTATTCTATATTTATCCAATATATATATATAATTTAGTGAATATATAATTATTTTTTATTATTTTATTATTTATTATATAAATTATTATATTATATATTATATATTATTATATGTAGGTTGACTATATAAATTATTATATATTAAATTTATTATAAATTATAAAATTAATAACATTATTTATTTATATTAATTTAGATTATTATTATTATATAAATTTCTACTATAAAATTAGGTTATTATTACTATTTAATATCAATATCTAATAGTTATTAAATATTTTATATTTTTATGATACATACTATATTCATTTAATAATCTAAAGTATTAGTAATTTTCTGGGTTATAAATTTTTAACTTATATATAAAATTTTATATTAATTTATATTTATATATATATTGACCATTAATTATGACATTTCTCACTATATTTACATTTTTATATATTTATAAATATCTATATGTTTAAAAGTTCTATTAATATTAAATATTTATATTATTTTATATTGTTATATATATATAGGAAAAATTAATAAATATATTATCTTAATCTAAATAATTTATATATAATTAAATTTGTATATGTATAAATTTTTATATTTATTTATTAATTACTATTAATATTGACTTATATAATTATACCCTATATATTCTTAAATATTATATATTTATATATTAAATATACATATTATATTATATTAAATAAATAAGTATTATATAAATTATTCTATATTTATCCAATATATATATATAATTTAGTGAATATATAATTATTATATATTATTTTATTATTTATTATATAAATTATTATATTATATATTATATATTATTATATGTAGGTTGATTATATAAATTATTATATTACATATTATATATTATTATATGTAGGTTGATTATATAAATTATTATATTATATATTATATATTATATATTATATATTATATATTATTATATGTAGGTTGATTATATAAATTATTATATTACATATTATATATTATTATATGTAGGTTGATTATATAAATTATTATATTATATATTATATATTATATATTATATATTATATATTATTATATGTAGGTTGATTATATAAATTATTATATTATATATTATATATTATATATTATATATTATATATTATTATATGTAGGTTGATTATATAAATTATTATATTATATATTATATATTATATATTATATATTATATATTATTATATGTAGGTTGATTATATATATATATATATATATATATATATATATATATATATATATATATATATATATATATATATTATTGATTATATAAATTATATATATATATATATATATATATATATTATTATTGATTATATAAATTATTATATTATGTATTATATATTATTATATGTAGGTTGATTATATAAATTATTATATTAATTATTTTCTATTCTTATTATTATTTCTATTTTTTATTTTTTTAAAAACCCCCCCTTTTATAAACTTTTTTATTACATAAAATGCAAATACAATTTAATTTATAATTAATCTTTATAAATTATTAAAATATTATAAATTTTAAAATTATAAAAAATATTTTTTTTAAATTTTATACGAAAAAAAAGTTTTTAAAATAAAATAATAAATAAAATACAAATAAACTTTAATACTAGAAAAATTTAATATTTTCTTAAATAAATTTACAATTTATTACTTTAATCAGACATAGTATTTTAAATATTTTTAATGATCGTGCCTGAAAAAGGATTATTTTGATAGAATAAATCATATAAATTTTAAATTTATCATCATTATTAATTTTAAAATTTTTATTAAAACTATTTTAAATAACTTTTATTTAACTAAACTATATTTTCAATAAATTAATATAAATCAGCTAAAAACAAGCTAGTAGGTTCATACCCTAAAAATATAACTAAATAATTATTTTATATAAAAATTTTATATGAATTATTAATTTTATATTATATTTGATAATATTTTTATCACTTAAAATCTCAAAAATTTTTATGCTTATTACATTAAAATATAACAAAATAACCTACTATTTATGAATAAATCATCAATTTCTCAACTAAAAACAACTATAAATAAAATTTCTTCAAATTTTTTATTTATATCATTAATTCTAATTATAATTAGAGTTTCAATTTCATCAATTTTTATTACAAATTTTACTCAATTATGAATATTAATAGAAATTAATACATTAATTTATATTTCAATAATAGCAATTTTTACAAAAAATTTTAAAATAACCTTTAATTATTTTCTTATTCAATCAATTTCAAGTTTACTAATAATTTTTCTAATAATATTTAAAAATAATCTATTCCTGTCTATTGAATGATTAAATTTTTTATTAATTATTAATTTTGCAATAAAAATTGGTTTATTTCCATTTTTTTTCTGACAACCCTTAATTAATATAAATTTAAGATGAAATATAATTTTCTTAATATCAACTACTCAAAAATTTATTCCATTAATAATAATTAATTATTTTTTTAATATAGAAAAAATATCTATTAATTTTATATTATTTTCTTTATCAATTCTATCATCAATATTTTCATCAATTATATGTATTAATGAAACAAACATAAAAAAAATTTTAACTTTTTCATCTCTTAATCACTTAAGATGAATAATAATTATTATTATATTTGATAATTCAATATTTATTATTTATTTTTTTTTCTATTCAATTTCAATATTATTTCCATGTTTATTCTTAAATAAATTCAATATTAATACATTTTCAAATATAATTAAAATACAAAAATTAAATTTTAAAAAATCAAATTTTTTCCTAACAACATCAATCCTTATTATTAGAGCTCTTCCCCCATTCATAACTTTCTTGATTAAAATTAATTCAATTAAAATTCTTATTGAAAATTCATCTTTATCTTCATCAATTTCATTTACTTTAATATCTATATTTACATTAATTTTCTATATAAATATTATTATTAAATTTAATGTTTTATTTATAACAAAAACAAAATTTTATTATTCAAATCTTTTAAACTTTAAAAATAATTGATTTACAATTATTTTTATAAGAATAATATCATTATCTTTCTTATTTTATATTTTTTACTTTATTAATTAATATAAAGATTTTATGATAAATAATCATTTAACCTTCAAAGTTAAAAATATAAATTATAATTTTATAAATCTTAAAATTTTATTTATATTTATCTTTAAATTTGCAATTTAATATTTTTTTTAAACTATAAAGATTTATTATATTATTAAAATTAATATTTTAATAAATAAAATTTAATTAATTTCTGACAAAATGATTATATTCAACAAATCATAAGGATATTGGAACTCTATATTTTATTTTCGCTTTATGAGCTGGAACATTAGGAGCATCAATAAGAATAATTATTCGAATAGAATTAAGATCTCCAGGAGCATTAATTAATAATGACCAAATTTATAATACAATTATTACAGCTCATGCATTTGTTATAATTTTTTTTATAGTTATACCTTTTATAATTGGAGGATTTGGAAATTGATTAATTCCTATAATACTAGGTGTTCCAGATATAGCTTTTCCACGAATAAATAATATAAGATTTTGACTCCTTCCACCATCATTATTTATTTTAATTAGAAGAAGATTTATTAGAGGAGGTGTAGGAACAGGTTGAACCCTTTATCCACCTCTTTCTTCTCTTATTGGACATAATTCTCCCTCAGTTGATTTAAGAATTTTTTCAATTCATATTGCTGGAATTTCATCAATTATAGGGTCTATTAATTTTATTGTAACAATTTTAAATATACATACAAAAACTAATTCATTAAATTTTTTACCTTTATTCTCATGATCAGTATTAATTACTGCTATTCTTTTAGTTTTATCATTACCAGTTTTAGCTGGTGCAATTACTATATTATTATCTGATCGAAATTTTAATACATCATTTTTTGATCCTACAGGAGGAGGTGATCCAATTCTCTATCAACATTTATTCTGATTTTTTGGACATCCTGAAGTCTATATTCTAATTCTTCCAGGATTTGGTTTAATTTCTCATATTATTACAAACGAAAGAGGTAAAAAAGAAATTTTTGGTTCTCTCGGAATAATTTATGCAATAATTGCTATTGGTCTTTTAGGATTTATTGTATGAGCTCATCATATATTTACAGTTGGATTAGATATTGATACACGAGCATATTTCACTTCAGCTACTATAATTATTGCTATTCCAACAGGAATTAAAGTATTTAGTTGACTAGCTACAATTTATGGTTCAAAAATCTCATTCTCTCCATCTATAATTTGAAGAATAGGATTTATTTTTCTTTTTACAATTGGAGGATTAACAGGAATCATTTTATCAAATTCATCACTTGATATTATTCTTCATGATACATATTATGTAATTGGACATTTTCACTATGTTCTTTCAATAGGAGCAGTTTTTGCTATCATTGCAGGTTTTATTCACTGATTCCCACTATTTTTTGGTTTATCCTTAAATAAACTTTTATTAAAAATTCAATTCTCTTCAATATTTATTGGAGTTAATATAACCTTCTTCCCTCATCACTTTTTAGGACTATCAGGATTTCCACGACGATATTCAGATTATCCTGATATATATACATCATGAAATGTAATTTCATCAATTGGATCAATAATTTCATTCTTATCAATAATTATATTCATCTTTATTATTTGAGAAGCATTTATTTCACAACGAACTATTTTATTTAAATTTTTTATATCACCTAATCTTGAATGAAATCATTCATATCCACCATCAAATCATACATTTAATCAAATTCCTTTTGCATTCAAATAAATAATAAAAAATTTATAAAAATTTTATAATATAGCAAAATTAGTGCATTGATTTTAAGCATCAAATATAAAGAATTTTTTCTTTTATTATAAATTCAAACTTGATTAAACTTCCAAATTCAAGATTCTAATACACCTAATATAAATCAATTAATTTTTTTTCATGATTATACAATATTAATAATTATAATAATTACAAACTTAATTTTTTACTTATTCATTTTTTTAATCATAAATAAAATAACAAATCGATTTATAATTAATGAACACTTTATTGAAACAATTTGAACTATTACACCAATAATAGTATTATTAATTATTGCTATACCTTCTCTAAAGATTCTTTATCTAACTGAAGAAACATATTCTCCTGACTTAACAATTAAAGCTATTGGTCATCAATGATATTGACATTATGAACTATCTGATTATAATGATATTTCAATTGAATCCTATATAATTAAAACAAATAAAAATAATTTATCACAATTTCGTCTTCTAGATGTTGATAATCGTTTAATTATCCCTTATAATACACGAATTCGAATCTTAACTTCATCAGTTGATGTTATTCACTCTTGAACTGTTCCAGCTCTAGGAATTAAAATTGATGCGACACCTGGACGAATAAATCAAACTTTTATTTTTATAATTCGACCAGGAATTTTTTTTGGTCAATGTTCAGAAATTTGTGGTCTTAATCATAGATTTATACCTATTATGATTGAATCAACTTCAATACAATTATTTATAAATTGAATTAATAATCTTAAATAAATAAAACATTAAGAAACTTTCAAGAAGTAAAAGTCTCTTAAACTTTAAATGGTTACAATAAATTAACCCTTAATGAAAATCTACCAAAATTAAAAGATTAGTTAATTTATAACATTTAAATGTCATTTAAAAATTATTAAATTTTTAATATCTTTTAATTCCACAACTTAGACCAATTAAATGATCTTGACTATTTATATTAACTATTTTACTTCTAATTACAATATTAATTAAATTAAATTTTTATTTTTTTAAAAATAACAATAATATTAATAAAAACTATAAAACTTCAAAAAATTTAAAATTTAAATGATAAGAAATTTATTCTCTATTTTTGACCCTCACTCATCAATTGAATATTCATTTAATTGATTAAGAATATTTATCCCATTATTTTTTTTTCCAAATTTATTTTGATTAAAAAAATCAAAAATATTTATATTTTTTTATATAATTAATCAATTTATCTTAAAAGAATTTAATAATTTTACAAAAAATAACTATAATAATATTTATGTATTTATTTCAATTCTTTTAATATTACTATTTATAAATTTTACTAGTTTATTCCCATACATTTTTACATCTACAAGACATATAACAATTTCACTACCTCTCTCTCTTTCAATTTGATTAAGAATTATATTATTTTATTGATTAAAAATAACAAAATTATCATTTGCTCATCTTGTACCTTTAAATACACCTCCTGCTTTAATAATATTTATAGTATTAATTGAAACTATTAGAAACATTATTCGACCATTAACATTAGCTATTCGACTATCAGCAAATATAATTGCTGGTCATTTATTATTATGTTTATTAGGATCAACAGGACAAATTCTAAGAAATAATTTAATAATATTTCTAATTTTTACTCAAATTCTTTTATTTACTCTAGAAATAGCAGTCTCAATTATTCAATCTTATGTATTTATAACACTTATTTCTCTTTATTCAAATGAATTATAATGCAAAAATCAAATCATCCATATCATTCAGTAACAATTAGACCTTGACCTTTAATTCTTTCAATTAATTCACTTATTTTTATAATTAGATTTGTAAAATGATTACATTTTACAAATTTAAACTCACTCATTTTATCAACTTTTTCAATCATCCTTGTTCTTGGACAATGATGACGTGATATTATCCGAGAAAGAACTTTTCAAGGAATACATTTATCTAATACTCAAACTAATCTAAAATCAAGAATAATCTTATTTATTATTTCAGAAATCTTTTTTTTTATCTCTATATTTTGAGCTTATTTTCATACATCTTTATCACCAAGAATTGAAATTGGTATATTATGACCACCAAAAAATATTTTAATATTTGATCCTTATAATATTCCTCTTCTTAATTCAATTATTCTAATCTCCTCTGGTATAACAATTACTTTATCCCACCATTATTTAATAAATAATAAAATATCTCTATCAATTCAAATACTTTATTTCACTTTATTATTAAGATTAATATTCTCTATAATTCAAATTTATGAATATAATCAAGCTCCATTCACTATTGCAGATTCAATTTTTGGTTCAATTTTTTTTATAACTACAGGATTTCACGGAATTCATGTTTTTATTGGATCCTCATTTCTTTTAGTTTGCTTAATTCGTTTAATTAAAAGACATTTTTCAAAAAATCATCACTTTGGTTATGAAGCTGCTATTTGATATTGACACTTTGTAGATATTGTTTGATTATTTGTATTTATATGACTTTACTGATGATCTTTTTACTTATATAGTATATAGCATATTACATTTAACTTCCAATTAAAAAAATTATTATTTATAATATAAGTAATGTTAACTATTCTATTTCTATCTATTATTCCATTTATATTAACCACTATTATTATTATTATTAATTTTTCTATTTCAAAAAAAACCTTAATTGATCGTGAAAAACCCTCTCCTTTTGAATGTGGATTTAATCCTCTTACTCCACCTCATCTTCCATTTTCTATTCAATTCTTTATAATTGCTGTAATTTTTTTAATTTTTGATATTGAAATTTTAATTATTATACCATTTATCCCTGCATTAATTATAAATATAAATTTATATAATTGAATAATATCTTTTTTAATTATTTTTATTATCCTAATAATTGGATTAATCTATGAATGAAATGAACAATCACTTATTTGACTAAAATAAATTTTTAGGATATTAGTTAAATATATTAATAACATTTATTTTGCAAATAAAAATTATTTTTTAAATATATCTTTAATATGAAGGAAAATTCCATTTAATTTCGACTTAAAAATTTGATTATTTCAAAAAATAATCCATATTAAATTTATATAGTTTAATAAAAACATTTTATTTTCATTAAAAAAATAATAAATTCATATTTATAAATTTTAAAATTTTTATA